>JAQFJA010000020.1:2760943-2772497 GCA_029874485.1 Naso brachycentron
CTATCCTGAAGCTCCGGTAGCCAAGGGATAACTCCGGTTTGGTCGCATCATTTTTAGTCGCGTTTTTTGCTACCCCCCAACACTGGGTGACCCTCAGGAAAATGAGAAAAGGGTCAAAAATGGCTGGAGTTCCCCTTTAAGCAAGCATAAAAATGTTTGTAATCAATGATTATTTTATTTTTTAGATTTATCTTTTCCATTTATCTTTTTTTTGCCATATTTCAAAATGTGCATTGAATATATTCATGAAAACATGGCTAGTGAGGGTGATTCTTGTGTCCGTTTTCAATTATCGGTCAGTATTTGTTGTGCTCACACATTTGTAACTGACATATCTTTCTAATCTTATAGGATACCCCGAGCTTCATCATGGTGAAAATTTTTATTGGCAACCTTGCCTGCAATACCACAGCTGAGGAGCTGCGGGAACTGTTTGAGAAGTATGGCAAAGTCTCAGAGTGTGACATTGTCAAAAACTATGGTTTTGTACACATGAACAACATGTCTGAGGCAGAGGAGGCCATTAGAAACCTGCACCAGCACCAGCTGAACGGCTGGCGCATGAACGTGGAAATGAGCAAAGGGAGGCCGAAATCCACCACCAAGCTGCATGTGGGCAATCTCGGTGAGGGGGTCACGGGTGAAGTTCTGCGGGCTAAATTTGAAGAGTTTGGCCCTGTGGTGGAGTGTGACATAGTTAAGGACTACGCCTTTGTTCACATGGAGCGAATGGAGGACGCCATGGAAGCCATCGATAAGCTGGACAACGAAGCCTTCAAAGGTGAACTCTCGGGCGGGATAGAGCCAGTTGTCTTTGCTGTCTGTAGATAAGGAATAGGAAATCTGTTCTCTCGCCGTAGAGCTCTCATGAAAAGTAAAATCCACTGCCTGATTTTTCTCTACATTAATTGATCAGGGAGACTTAAAGTAATCCCTCTTAAGCTGTGCATTGCTTTCTTGTAAAACCAGTGGCAGTGTAACGGGTGAATAGGCACTGGCATAAAATCCCCTGCACCTGACACGGCAAGTCATTTCGCTTCGCTCAGTGATTGTCGGTCAAATGCATTTAACGTGTTTATAGTCGGTAAGAGCCATTTCGTGTCATTCCTACGGTCTCATGCGTGTCTTCTCTCTCTTTACAAGGCAAGCTGATGAGCGTACAGCTGTCCACCAGTCGGCTTCGCACTGCCCCAGGAATGGGAGATCATACCGGCTGCTATGTCTGCGGGAAACATGGTCACTGGTCGAAAGACTGTCCAGTCGATCGGAACGGTAGCCACGGAGGTCGCAGCGGCCGGGCCCCCCCACGCGGTCCCCCAAGTTTTGGCAGGGGCAGCTATGGGATGGGCTCACCTCCAGCAGCTGATTACATGGGTGGCTCTGCGTATAGTCGGGCGAGTTACGTAGGCGGGATGCCGCCTCCCCCTCGTAGGCTGAGCGGCTACGGCTCTGAGCTTGGGGATAGGTACGCCAGCAGAGCCGGCTCCTATGCCGAGAGGTCATCAGCTTATGATCGTGACAGCCTCTATAGCAGTGTTGACTATTATGAGAAATACAGAGCTCGCCCTTATGGTGGAAGCTATTTCGAGGAACGTCGCATGTCCTATCTCCCCCCTCCTCCCCCTCCCCCTCCCTCCCTCTCAAAGCTCTCCTCTAGTATAGATCCATATGACCGCCGGGCAATGCCTCCACCTTCATCGGCCACCGCAGCTGCCGCATACTATGCTCGAGACCGCAGCCCGATCAGACGAGTACCAGTATCCTCGGCCGGCTACGCCTACGAGCGAACACGGCTGTCACCGGTGTCAGCCTCCAGGAGCTCCTATGCTGTTCCACGAGCCAAGGATCATTATGCGTCACGCTATACGCCTTACTAAAGCCGTGGTGCCAAGGTGAGCAACTTAGTGAAAAATGTGACTTATAATTTAATCTCTAAACAGACGGACATTTTACTGTAAAACGTTACTGGTCAAAGGGCACTGGGATCTCGAAATCCGTTGTAAGGATTTTAAACGGTAATTATTCGTTTGAAGCTGTGCTGCAGGATAGTGGGGTTTAAACCCTGTTTCTGAAAAGAGAATACTTTGCTCTCTTCCTAGGTCTGTTTGTGAACTGCAGGACTTTGCCGTCATTTCTTCAACATGATTCCATCAGTCTGCGTGATGTGCTGCAAAGCAAAGCTAATGAGATGTCAAAATTAAGATCGGAAATTGTGTCGACATCTCCCAGGCACCTGAGATGTCAGTTGCCAGCAGATAAATTGCCCTTTTTTGTCATTTTCACATAATCTGTTTTCAGTAAGGACGACTAGCTGCACTGTCTGACTCATACAAAACAATTTGCTCACTTGCTCTGCGAGTTTTAAGTTCCGTTTTTAGCCGTGTACCTTTTTTTCTTATGTTTCTTCCTCATTTGAAGCAAGTTGTTAAATAGAGCATATTTGTTTTTGTTTGCATCAGTACATGAATATTTATCTTTCATTTTTGAGCGGGATGAGGGTTAATGCACACTGCATTTTTTTTGCATGTAGAGAAGAAGAGCACATGTGATTGAGTCAGTTATATAGACGTGGATAAGATAAATGTTTTGTCAGAACTGATCATCATTGGTGTCCGGCAAAATGCTTTGAAGGTCTGACTGTTTAATTACAGCTAAAACCAGAAGTTTCCCCTGAAAGTTGCTTTGTTAATGCTCGGAGTGTTGAAACTAGGGCTGCACGATTTTGTGAAACCTTGTGCCTTCACTTGACCAATTTGTGCGACAGGCGCATTCTTTGTTCCCACCCTCTGCTAATCCTGGATACATTCCTTCAGGGTTTTTTTTACCTCCCTGTTTTGAAAGCATCTTAACAAATACACACAAAAAAAACAACCTTGGAACAGATCAAAACCCCAAAAAATAATTTAGATGAAAATCCTTAATGAATCCTTAGGAGGTTAAAATAATTAAATGTGATTTTTGAAGGAACCTGTACCAAAAAAAAGATGTTTCAAATCTGTAGAAAATGATGCATAGGTCAGGACAACTCTGCAGCGCCACAGTATTCTACAGGGTACTTTGACACACATTTATCCTTCAAGTTGCATCTGATTGAAAAATTGCAGTAGGCCATATTGCTGTTTTTATTAAACTGTAATTAATTGTGCAGCCCTAGTTGAAACACGGTTGTCTTGTGTTGGAGCGGGAAAGAGAACCTGTAGATTCTGGGCCCTACGTCGCACATAGCCTAAATGGACTCCATTTCCACGAACCTGACCAGGTTAAGTGTTGACTGAGGTCACAGAATCGCATTTTGAGTTAGAATTTAAAATAAGACATAATTACAAACATTCCAGCCTCATGATTTCCAATTGTAATCTGTCTACAAAATGTAAAGTCAGTCAATTTTAGAATAATGAGGTAATCAAATGATTTGAAGTTTTTTTATTTTTCAAGGTGTCATTGATGCCAAAACAAGAATGTTTACTGACCATGCAACTAAGTAACATCTAAACTTTGTTATCTTTCCACTGGCAGCGTTGTGAACTCTGCCGAAACTGAAAACAGAAACCTGTCATATCTCCAGTTTAGTCGTGGGTGGATGTTCCCTCCTCCACATCACACAGCATGAGCAGATACAGGAAAGTGAGGCTGGACTCAGGGGCTCGGGTTGGAGAAGTCATGAGGCATGTGTGTCTGTCAGTGGTTGCCTCTGTTTGTTTTGCATATAGGTGGTTTTCAAGTGTGTATTTTTCATACTAGCTGTAAAAGTACCAGCATACATTAAAATCTAAAATGAATACAATTTTTAATAAAGCCAAAAATGTTTTGGTTACACGTCACATTTTTCAGTTATTTTGTCTGAAACCCATTAATATTGTGTCTGATTTTGGTTGTAGGTACAATGGAACCAGTTACTTTTAACACATTTAATTTAAAAAAAAAAAAAAGTAATTTATATTTTATTCCTTTGAAAAACTGTCTACAGAAGTGTGTAATATGAATGAACTCTAAGTTGCAATCCATGTAAATATCTTAAATAAGCTATTTTTTGAAGTATTGTACATTAATTTTTCTTTGTTAAAAGTTTACAGATCAGAACCCATCACACGTATTTGCCCACACATGCCTAAATCATAAAATGTGGTTTTAAGTTGCAGCAGTTTTGTATATTATGGTCAGTCAGCAATATAAACATGGAGAATTACAACTTTTGTAGTGGTTTATAGAATCATATCTCCTTAAAAGTACATTTGTCTATACACCAGTTTTCCATTGATATTAAAAAGTTCAAGGTTAAAAAAACACTGAGGTTTTTCTTTGAAAGATTCTAAAATAGACGTTACTGAAAAAGGCTCAAGTTTAGACTGTTCCGCTGTCTGCGTGGCCTACAGCTGTGACAATGGCACGTATTGTTTTTCTGTGCTATGTTAGAGAACCGTGAATAATTATTGGAACAGGAAATGAAAATATGCTACACAGTTCGTTCATTTTTTAAGACCCTTATTTTAACTTCTGCCTGCTTATTGAGTCAGGCTGTGTTGGCAAGAATCTGGCAATAGGATACAAATTACAGGGGTTACAATACGACATTGAGATTTATTGCAATACTGTAAGAAAGGCCATATACTGCAGTTTCTTTTTAAAAAAATGTATAAACAACACACCAAAATATCCATAAAATCTGAGTTTAAAAAGATTTTTTACTTTTCTGTTGAATTGCACTATTAAAGCAATACTTTTTGTGCAGTAGAGGTCGGGGGTTTAAAAAAAAAACACTAAATGAACAACCGCCACGAATCTTAGCGTGTAAGCCATTGATTAAAAATCAGTACAATATTGCACAATGTAATATTGCGATATTGTTTCTTACACCCGTTACCAGCTACCATACTGTTTATTACAGCCATGTGTAAAGTTCCTATACTGCCACCTTCTGATCAAAGTGCACTTTGCAGCTTAGTTTATTAGCTCCAAATACACATTTTTCTCTTTTGTAAGATTCCAAAAACTTTCTTAAAATTTGCTTCACAGTTAATGGAAACATGGCTGTTGTGTCAACTGCAATCCCTGAGATGACTGACTGATCCCTGACCCCCCATATCCTGCCGCAGGACCGTCTGTGTAGATCATAGATGCATAGAAAGCACTAAAACAAGTCTGGACAGAAATCAGAAGGACTCAGACGTGTTTTTAAGAACCTTTAAGCAGAATTTGCTATCAGCAGAATTTTCACTGCCACGGATGGAGGGAAAGTCTGTTTCCTTGGTTTTTGTCTGATATGAAGTCCAAATGATATTTGCTTTTTTTCTGTTAAAGCACCTCTGTTTTTAAATATACTATATAAAATATATAAAATAAAGTTATAAAAAATCAAATTCCATAAAGCAACATGACAAAGACATGGAGAAGTTGAAGGTGCAATTCTGTCATATAATCAAATTATTGGAGGGATTTGACATGCAGTGGCAGATTTTGTTTGCAAGTACACAACCAGCTCAGGTCCACGTGGAACTGATGAGGAGCGGCCATCATCTTGTCAGAAGATTGTGGAGATGTCAAAGATAACCCGTGTTTTCCAAAGTCATGGAGAGCACGATTCAGAAGAGGCTGGCACCGGGAGAGTGCAACACGCCGTCAACAACACCAGAACGAACGAGAATCATCATCGTGTGATGACGCTGACAAACTTCACCAGCATCTGTGGGAGCTGAAAGCCCGCTTTGGTCTGACAACACTGTCTTAGTCATTGCTTGTAGCCTGACATCGAACCTACGTGACACAGGTGTAAGAAGACAAAATGGATCAGTATGGCTGCCTTGATGCGTTCAGGTACATACTGCTGTTTACCAGCATGTTCTCAGTTTGATTCCAGAACCATCACAAAAATAATCAGAACATTTGAGTTCTGTGATGAAAACTGAAGGTTGATGGAAGGAGTCGTAATGACGTGTACTGCAGTCAGGGGTGGACTGGCCATCCGGCGTATGGGGCACTGTCCCGGCGGGCTGATGCCCAATGTGGGCCAGTCTCTGAAGACTTTAAATTTTGGTTCTGAAAACCCCCCTTTTCATTCTATTACATGTGTATAGCTGTCGGTTTTAGTCCTTGTGTTCACAACTCTGCTGTATTCGGCAGCTGTGACTGAGAAATACGACTCTCCTCTGTAGTATGCATGATTAAGGGGGCTCCAAGAGTGGTGTACTTGAAGGTGGTGTCAACCAATTATGTAGTGGGCCGGTCTGGGCCAAAAATGCCAGGGCTGATTTTTTGTCCCAGTCCACCCCTGGCAGCAGGTATGGCCATATTTATGATTTGGTGATCATCACTCTGAGGTTTTATTCCAGAGTTTCAACAGTGACCATATGGGAAGCATAGTACCTGAGTCAAACTTTATATTCCACCATCTCTGCTTGATGATGGGATGACACAAGCTCCTGATTTTATATGATGTAAAATGTCACAGAAAAAGTCCAATCTTAAGGTTCGCAGAGACATGTAAAGTAGGTTTATCAACAAATTTACCACAAATGCGCAAACTCCATCATGTCACAGTTCATCTCAATGTCCCAGCCACCAGATCTTTATGTACCATTGGCTATTAGAGCTGGCTATTAATAAACGCCTTGCGTTTTGCTGCAGCCTCTTACATCTGATTATGACACTCTTGCATTCCTCTCAGCTCTCTTACAGTGTGCAGACATTGTTATGGCCAATTGCTTTTTCTTTATCAGTATCCGCAAATCAACAATGTTGCATCTGGACCTTTGTGTTCATCTCCGAATTGATTTTGCCATGTAGCCTGCGGTAGGCCCAAAGTTCGCTGACAGAGACGGTTAGTTAGTTTGTAAGTCAGTCAGTCTGTGTTGATGGGCGCTGTCCAGGGTGCTGGAGACGTGAGCGCGCTGAAACAAGTCGTTCAGTCTCATTAGAGGTGGAAGCACTGAAACTAAACATCTTTATTTTTTATTTATTTCCAATGCGACAGAAGTTATTTTTCAATGGAAAACCAGAAGTCTGTGTAACCGTTTCCCAGTTCGTCTTGGTCCGAGGCGATCTATAGATCAAAAATACCTCAGCCTCCTTGGAGAGTGCCGTGTCGAGCCGAGCCGTGATGAGGAGGCGGCTGCTTTAAAAGGAACTGGCTCCGACGTCAGCGCCGTTTCAGACATGTGGGCCTGGCATCCAATAGCCTGATCAGGGCTTTAGACAGCCCCTTTCTCACAGGAGATCCCTCTGGTGAAGACCGGCGTGGACGGGACTTAGCAACGGCTGCAAGATCATCACCACATAGGCCTACAATTAGGACCGAGATTTCGTCGTCTCCCAGCCGCAGCCTCTGTCACATCCGCAGCTAGAAGCACCGTGTAGCAGCCATGTCTGTAGCAGGGCTGAAGAAGCAATTCCACAAAGCCACTCAGGTAAGAGGACGCGGTGTCCTGGGGAACAAGAGTGACACGGTTGGGAAGCAGCGAGCTCGCGTTTGGATAGTAGACATTCGCCTTTACTCGTGAATAACACCACAAATCATCGGGGTTTTTTTTGGTCAATTTTACATGGAGGCTCAGTTAACTTTACTGTCCTCTGAACTGGCTTTTCACTGACAGACGCTGCAGGAGTGTTTATCCTCTGCTGGGTATGCCGGCTGTAGGGTTACGCTTGGGTAGCTGTTGTATAACGTTTTTAGTCGTTTGTGGCGCTGCGCTGAGGCTGAGCTCCATCTGCTACCTCTGAATCACTTGCTCATTGCTGTCTTGGTGCTGAAACGTACTCCACTGTAAAGAGTGGGTGGTGCAGTAATGCACCAGTAGAATAATTTATCGTTCGCCTTGAACTGCTGCAGCCTCCGCTGTAAGTTACGGTCATTTGACGCATGGAGGGAAGACGCACGATGATGATACAATGTTTTGATTTTGTGTGGCCGTCTGGGAGGCAGGCGGCACCACAACGGGATGATAGTGATGCAGGGGGCGTCAGTTCCTCCCAGTACCCTTCAGATGACATTCACACACACACACACACACACATAATAGCCACTAGCGCTGCAGCACATGGCTGCCGATCACACTCGTAATGCGCCAGTTGTAGCCCTAAATGAAGTACGGTTTATATGAGTGGTTCCTTCAGCCAACCAGAGGGGGAAATTCCGACGCGCGAGATGTTATGCAATCGTTACGTGCGCTTTGGCGGAAATCCTACCAGCAGCGGCACGCCATGCCATGACCTCGGCGCACTCTAGACGCATTTATCGCCCTTTGCGGACTGCCAGTGGTGAATTAAATGGTGATCTTCCCTGTGTAGTTATAGCACAGGGACACCAGGACGCATGCAGGCGGTTTTAGCCAGTCAAGTGTGAGCACATGCATTTAGGCAGGTGTGGGGACTGCAGGTTGTCCTCACACTCTCAGTGTGACTAACACTTTCCTGGACACTGACATCCATCTGTTTCAGTCTTACAATGTTATTATGGTCCTTATTTATCTGTTCATTGTAGAAATGATCGTACATAGTTCAGGTTTTTTGTTTTCCTAGTGTTGCGGCTGGTGGTGACTTCTAGTCGGGTGTGGTCAAGCTGCTGGAGTTCACTCACTTTTGATGCTTTAAGTGTGTTTTGGTTTGTGTATGTTACATATATGTTACATTTCTAGCTGGTGGAACACTCCAGTCCTCCATCAGTGGGGGGGGTTGCCTTTCCAGCCATAGGACGACTGTCTGTCACCACCTCCTTTATCTCCCCTCTCAGGATTTCAGTAAATGTTTTCAGAAGAAACTCATTTTGACAGATAACCATCGATGACTTGTGTCTTCTATTGACGCTTCTGTGTCTCAGTTCTGCCGAATCAGACTGGATGTAGACTTAACGCAGGATGACACCCAATTCACAGTTAATCTGAGACTTCCTCAACCTGCCCAGTCCATTTTATTACATTCTTTATATTGCCGAGAGCTCCGAATGAAGATCTTAACAAGCGGTAGCTTTGGAGACTACCAGAGTGGTGGCAACAGGTCTTAAATTGGATCTTGATGATCAAATGACTTGATCTGTCCCTGCAGCTTTCCACGAACTCCAGGGCTTTTAGTGACTTTTATTTCTGGTGTAAGCACAGTACATCTGAGGGACGTCGTCTGTTTCTTGGTGCGAGTCATAGTGACCCTGATAATCAGCTTCATGCCCCCCACACAGCAGGACACCAGCAGCCTCTCCGTTCACCGTCCTCTTCTCCTTGTTCTCCAGTGTACAAATGGTCTTGGTTCAAGCTTCCTGTTGGGATCATTCCTCATCTTTATGAGCAATTTGTCACAGAGATGAGAGAGATTAATAACTTAACTGTAACACTAATGATCTTTTAAAGGTCAGTGTCTGGATTTTAATTTTTTTTGTTAATTGTTGGGCTTAGACTAAGTTGCACTTGATGTAACAACTGGGATCTGATATGGTGACACAAAATGGAGTCCACAGTAGTGTTGTATTTTTAGGAAATCTATGCTGCCATTAGTCATCTATGTTCTAATTGTCGTCACACTCACACTTGAGCCGCTTGTGTAGTGGATTAAAGCCAGTCACAGGAATGTTGTCATTAAATTTCCATCGGTTATTCTTGACATGCAGCAATTGCAGATCACAGACAAAGAGTTTCATTATGTTTATGGATTCAACAAAAACACAATTCTGTTGTTAACTCACGTTTCAGTTTTAATCAGGGGCTTATTTGATCAGATTGGGAGTAGACAGCAGCCCATACGGGGCGTTAGACTGCAGCACAGATTGTGTTAATTCTGAGTGATGAGTCTATTGTCACCCATTAGCAGGGCTCTCTCTCTCTCCCTGCAGATGTTCCCCAAGCCTCAAATGCATCTCTGTGTGTGAAGCCAGGTGGCAGAGGAGCATTTATTTATCTGTAAATATGCAAACAGTTATGTGGCTCTCACTGTGCAGGCAGCAAAGGGTGTGCTTGAGTGTGTTAATATATGCAGTGTTACATCTGAATTTGAACGTTTTTACACGACAAAATCTTCATTTCTCAGTTATTCCCAGTGGGATTTAGTCAGTTCTAGGCACAGAGTTAGCTGTCTCTGTGGTCCGCTGCCGTCTGTTCCTTGCCATTATATCCCCAACACACACACACACACACACACACACACACACACTGTCTTCTTCCCCAGGCTCCCAGTGGCAGAGGGCTCTCTTCAACCCCTCTGTTCCCGTGCCACAACCCTGTAATCCAGGCCCAGACTCGCAGCAGTCTGGCTACTTGAGCAAACATTCACACAACCGGACCTGAGCAGTACCCCCACCCTGGCATATGAAGAGGGGGTCACAGGGATCAAGGGATGGGATTTAAAAGAATCGGATACAAATTTGGAGAAAGGATCAACATTAAAGAGAAATAATTTGATTTTTTTTTTTTTTAATTAGCTTATGAGCTTTCCTACAAAGAGTTAGTTGAGAAGATTTGTCTCACTCTCATGTCTGTAGGTTTGCTACACTTGCTGCTAGTTAGCTCAGTTGAGCGTGAAGGCTGTAAATGGGGAAAAAACTTGCCTTGCTATTTCTACAGTTAACAAAATTCTTTTTATTGGGGTTTATATTTTAGACTAGTTACAGTGTGGCACAAACCCTTTGTGAAATGGCACGTTCTTGTTTTTACACATTTCTTTTTATAATGATTAAACGGGAGATATAACCTGTTAGCTCGTGAGCTTTAGGTGGTGGTAGGTGGATTTTGTTACTATTGTACAAAGCCTAAGTTGGCTGTTTCCCCTGTTTAACAAAGGTGTCGCTCTGGACATCTAAAAGTGAATGACAAAATCCTCCAACACAGTGTATTTAATTTTATTTAGATGTCTGTATCTTGTAAATTTTCTGGAAAAAACATTTGAAAAACAGTTAATGGATAAAATAACAACACATTCGTGCAATTTTGAGCTAATTGGGCAAATTTAATATATATCGGATCAAGATTCTTAAAAAAATGCTGCAGAATTACGTAAAAGTAAAATATTTGCTTAAAGCAGTCTTGCTTACTGATTTGCCCCAGTATTGAAGTAAATAGCAGAGGACTGGACTACTTAGACCAAGTATTTACGATGACATAAAATCTCAAAATAAAATACTTCAATTAATAAATAAACAGAGCTGCCATAATTGGTTCATATTCAGTACTGATTGCACATCGTAAACTGCTGCATTGGCCTTACAGCCCTGAGTGTCACTAAATGCTAGTTAATTGTGCAGCTTTGTCTGAAGTTAAATGTACAGCATCTGCTTTGTGAGAGATAGAAAACCCTCATTCTTGTGCATGGAGGCTTGCTGCATTCCTTTACTATAGACTTTGTGCACCCGGCCGAGAGAAAGCGCTCATAAAAGGCAGAATACCATGAAGTTACTGGAATTTTGTGTGGTACACACACACACACACAAGTGTACACAACCTCAGTTTCACCTTCTCTCATACATCACTGAGTAATTTATTTCACACAACCACAAACACACTTTTCTCTTGAAGGCCGATGCCCATTCTCTCTCTCTCTCTCTCTTTCTCTCTCTCTCTCTCTCTCTCTCTCTCTCTCCCCC
>JAQFJA010000020.1:2846741-2858939 GCA_029874485.1 Naso brachycentron
ATTATTTGTTTTCGTAACCTGTTTTAACCTTAATGCTAAATTTATGGCAAAGCAAAATCATTATCAACACTCACTCATTTGCTCTGTCCTTGGCTAGCTGGATGTCCTTCCATGACTGTTGCAACCTGAAACAACAACAAATTTAACACCTGCAATTTATGGACAATTCATTTTTTTTCAAGCTTTCACTTGGTATTAATGTTTTAATAGCACAGTGTTTGTTTCCATTTATATTCCTGAGCACACGTAGCAAAACATTAACATGTCGTTGGGGACTTGCCTTGTAGTCTCAGCAGCAAGGGCCTGCTCAAGGAAGGTGTAAGACGCCAAAGTGGATGAAACGGTTGCAGATAGCTCCGTCACCTTCCTCTCCAGCTGACCCCTCTCCTCCTCTCTTTCTGAGAGCTTCTGACGCAGCACACTCATCTCTAAAAAGACAAAAATGTTGATTTTATAGGATGATAAACAGAAAACCATACTGACTGTTTACACAACTGTTTGAAAACAGTAGAACTTAAATACCCAAGGCAAGTTAAAAGTAACTCATTTCAGTTTTTTACCTGAGGTCAGAATTGTCACCTGCAGATTTAAATCACCAATCTGTTCTTTGGCAGTTTGGAGATTCAAATTTGTTTGGTTCCATTCTTCTTTGATCTGTCGAGTACAAGTTCATCAAATAAAAATAATAATACTCATCTTCATGATATATAGCCAGGGCAACAAATGTCAAAATTAGAGACGTGTGACCTGTTCTCTCTCTTCGACAGCTTGCTCTCTTGCAGAGAGATGCTCATCCCGCTCTTTCAAAGCAGCAGCTGCCTTCTCATTCAGCTTCAGAAGCATGGGAGCAGTCCTCAGCAGAAGGCCTCTGACTGTGCAAAGCTGCAAAAAGATGACCATGCAAAAGCATCAGTGTTACGAGCATCATTACATGACAGTAGAATGACACACACATTCTGTTGTTTTTAAATTGTGAGTGAATGGCACTAGAGGTTTAACAGAAAAGTCGATTAATCAACTAAGTGACAATGAAAACCACAGTCGACACCGTGCATAGTTGTACACTAACTGTTGTCCTGTGGTTTTGGCATGGTGCATTAATAATGCAGTGGCACCGCATCTACAGCAGATATGCTGCTGGTGACACTGGGTGGCTGTTGAAGAGTCAGTTGTGGTGCGACTTCAGCACTAGTTCAGTGTGGGGCTCTAAAGCAGCAGTGCTAAAGTGCAGTAAGAACAAGAGGCAGAAAGGAGCATGGCGGTATGTTCCACCGTAGTCCACAATCAGCAGTGTGGAAACACTTTACCACAGCAGACACAGATTTGTTTGAACATTCATTTTCTGTTGAGTAATGCTAAATAAACAGAATTTGAGTTATTTTGAGAAGGAAAGACTCCTGCTATCCCAGAAATATTATCTCCAGCTCAGACAAGCTTGCTGTATTTTTTTTTTTTAGTCCAATCAGATTGCGACTAATTTGTAAACAACCTCTTACAGCCAATTGAGAACTCTGCTCTTTCACCAATCGTCACACTGGTCCCACCTACATTAGTTAACCCCATACTGGTTGTATTTCAGACCTCTTGACAAGATTTGATCACTTACTAGGTGGAAAAAGTGTGATTCATCTAGTGTGATGCATGCAGCAGCCGTGAATGCCTTGAATGGCACAGAGATCAAACCCCAATTTACACAAAATGGTTCAGAACAAAACACTGTTGATGCTGTTGTTTGTACTCTGTCATGTCAGATTCTGGTCATTTTTGGCTTATTTTATCTTTGTAGTGTCCATCAGATTTTGATTTTTGAGAGCTGTTATTCAAGTTTCCTCTAAAAAGACATATTAAACATACTTCTTTCATCAGACTCGATTGTTCCTCTGTGGTTGTGGACAAAACCTCAGAGGCAGAATTCAGTGTTTCAGTAAAGGCCTGGTTCAACGCAACCTGCATTAATAGAGAAAAAAGAGAGATTAAACACATTCTGATAAATGTTATTCTGAATGGATTAAACAGTGCTGCTCTCTGTTACCTGTTCTGGGTATGTCTGGGATAGGGCAGCTAGAAGTTCTTGCTGAGACCCCACAATTCTCTCCAGTTCTGAGATTTCTGTAGAACAGTGTGTCCGCAGCTGTTCTGTTACACTGAAGGCCTGGAAACAGACAACCAGAAACACACAGAGAATATCATGTCAGAATTTAACTTTAGAAGTTCCTTTGAATATTCTTCACAAAGTGGGAAACTGCTACCGCTGCTACATAAAATATTAAGTATACTTGATTATTTTTTGTATTTCGTTGTATTTATTTATCAAAACAGATGGGTAGGCAGTTTATTTTTGGTGTCAACGCGCAAAAATTCCATAATAACCTTTCAGCATATATTGTAATACAGGTGGTCTGAAAGAACACAACACTGTTGCATCTCTCCATCTGCAACTTTCCCTTCAACCATTTTGTCTCGTCTGTAATCTTTGGTGTTAACTGGCCTTAAAAGAGAGAGCAATGATAAAGCAAACACGAGTCAGAGCAAAACAGGGAGGAGACGGTGCTTCCTTTGGAGTCTCATGCTAGAGCTAGCTTGATTTCCACACATTGCCTACCCCAGCTTTAGTTATTATTATCTTTTTTCACAACAAATAAAAAGTAATGTCGGACTTTCGAAAAGGCCGTCTTCTTTAACACAAAATTCTTGTGCATTCTGCAGCAGTGACACCTGAACTAAAGTTGGAATAGGCTTGAAACAAGACATACATTGAACTATGATGGTCACATTAACAATCATCACTGTGCTTACCGCCTCCTTGGCTGTGAAGGCTTCCTCCATCTGTATCCTCATGTTTTCTCTTTGGTGAAGAGCATCTTCGACCTTCTGCATCATTAATGTTTGCGTTTCCTTTGTTTTGTTAAGTAAAGACTTCATTTGACCATACTAAAAAACACATGGAAAATACATAAATTAATTTATACGCACAGAATAATTTCTAACAAGAATGCAGTTGACGTCAGATCATGCCAAAGATATGAAAGATGTGTTTACGTACATGTGAAACAAGGTTTTGATGGTCCTCTCTGACAATGTCTCCTATTTGCGTCATGTTAGAGAGAGCAGCATCCGTGTCACAACTCAAGGCAGTCTATTCGGACAAATAGACACACATGCGTCAATGTATTTTTACACAGTAAGTTATGGATACCATTAAAAAAGATAATTTCCTACAATTCATGTAAAGGTACAAGAAGCCCCTGCACCATGTCACGTTGTGTCATTTTTTCTTACCATGGAGTCTTTCATGTCCTGCATACACTGAAGGAGGTTCTGTAGAGAACTTCTGTCCAGCTCTAATTCATCAATCCTATTCAGAGCCTCCAAGTACAGATTTTTGTGCATTGAGGTCTTGAAATTACAAAAACAAATAATCCATTAAAAAAGAACTTGTGGTGTCTGTGCAAAATCAACGCAATGATGAACCAAAAGAAACTTAAGAT
Source organism: Naso brachycentron (assembly GCA_029874485.1). Classification (NCBI taxonomy): domain Eukaryota; kingdom Metazoa; phylum Chordata; class Actinopteri; order Acanthuriformes; family Acanthuridae; genus Naso; species Naso brachycentron. The sequence goes on from JAQFJA010000020.1 coordinate 2,850,230, forward strand.
GACATCATAGTGAAAGAATAAATCGACTTAAGTACAAACTCTGAGTGTCACAATGTGTCATTACCTGACTGAGTTCAGTGTGGTCTGTCTGCACTAATTTCTCCCTGAGGTCGGAAGGCGCAGGGCATTCCCGAGGACATCCATGTGTCCTGGCTGTAGCCAGCTGCTGCACCAGAGCCTCCACCATGATCATGCTGGACTTTACCCTCTGCTCCAGCTCTTGTCTGGGGAGACACTCTAGGCTGCCTGGCGGTACACTGAGTGCATGTAAAAAGAAGGAAACAGTGAGAGGTGGACAGAGAAAACACAGAGAGCTGGATTTGAAATCATAGAGCCCAAATCTTATTCAATTACTAATCCAGAGGTAACACTTACTTCCACAGGAGCGGGTCAGTCAGAGTGCAGGAGTCAACTACAGAGAAATCCCTCTTTTTCTCGAACTGGCCAGATGTATTGACACTGTGGTCTATGCATTTAATAGGAGTGGTGCCCGCACACACACTGTGGGTTTCTGCAGGAGTAGCTCCCGTCGATGGGACAGTGACAGCAGGAGGTGGTGGAACAGGAGCAGAGACAGCAGCAGGACCCATCTTTCCTGAAGCCAAGAAGAGAAACTCTGCCATTTGCAAAAGTTGCTGCTGAAGGGGACCATCTGGAATCAAAGGGACGTCCAATACCGGCTTCTTCACTTCAGGCTGAAGCAGTGCACAAGGATTCACAGCCACATCCTCAACTGGCTCATTGACTGGGCCTAGATGGGCCTTGCAACCTACTGCTGTTGAGTTAAACAGAGGACGTGGCATGGGGCTCTCCAAGTGCTCTACCCAGAACCCAGGGGGATCGACATTAATTGGAGCCACCATACTCTTTTCACCCTCAAGAACAGAATCGTCATCCAGAAACTGGTCCATAGCAGGATTCTTATGAGCCTTAAATACAGATAAAGAAGCTCTCCTAACGGCGGGGCTGAGGAGTCCAAACTGCAAAGCTGATGCAACCGAGGGACACTCTGACAGCAATTTCACAACATCAGAAAGGTTTTCTGCACAAGCTTTCTCTGCAGAGTTACAAAGAACAGGTCCATTACCAGATGTACCTATAGCACTATCTTTTGCCTCACTGGCTTCGTGGGGTCCACTGCTAAGTTGCACTTGAGAAACATGTTCTGGTTGCCCTTCCACAGGTGTAGGAGTCTCAGCCGAGGCTGCAAGATGGCTGCAGTCAGCAGACTCAGTTCTATAAAGAACTGAATGCAATGCACTGTCCTCAGGGTGTACTGAGACCTTTTTTGAAGTTTCTTGCATTTCAGAGTTAACAGATTTATCGTCCAATGCCTTTAAAGACATGCCAGTTTGTAAAGATGTACTCACAGTGGCTGGGTCAGTATCTATCTTAACTTCATTGTTTTGTGCATAGCTGTTGGGTTGTTCGTGGTTATCTTGGATGTGATCTCGTGCAACTGAAGTAGGTACACCGTTGTCATCTAGAGGCTGGCATGACGCAGCCTGATCAGGCAGAAAGCAAGTCTTCTGAGACAATTGGGCAACATCTGATTCCCCAACTTCAGTGCTGACACTGGTAAAAGAGCCAAATGTACCAGTCTTGCCAGTCTGGCAATAAGGTACCAATGAGATAATCTGTTGAACTTCATCTACAGCATCAGCGCTGAATGATGATGTTTCCTGTGTAATGTCGAGGTTGCCCCTTTGGATTGTTGGATAACTCTCAGTATTAGAGTATGGGTGATCTACATGACCATCACTAGCCGGCACATTTTGGTCACTAGCTAACATGCTTGGATCTATAGCACAAATGCCTGACTCACTGCAGGCTGCAGTTTGGTCAGCCGGTAGAGGAACAGTCTCATCTGCATGTTTGGTGCCATCTGAAATCTGAACCTCACCTCCAGAACAGTTAAAAGATTTGAAGGTTGCATCATTTAATCCATTAGCAGCCGTTTCAGAACCATTTGTGGTTTCAGAGAAAGTGGCGCTGATGGAAAAACCATTTTCACTGCTACAGTAAGGATGATCTGCATGTTCCACTTGACTTATTTGGCCACAAACAGAGAGATTTGATGAATTCAAACTGTTGTCTTGCAAAGGTTCACCAAGCTGTGCCTTTGGTAGAGGAATGGTCTCATCCTGTAGTCTGGTGACATCGGAAACTTCCACCTCACCGCCATCACAGACAAAGGATTTCCAAGTGACATCACTCTTTCCACAGAGGTCATGCTGAAAACTTTTGAAATCTTGTGTGGCATGTTCATGATCCAATTTTCCAGAGGCCAGTGTAGTATCTGAAATTTCATAGGAAGATGATGTGCTGATATCAACCAAGGAAGCATCTGTCGTCTCAGGATTGTGATAGGGGTGTTCTATGTGGTCACTGCATGACTGAACGATCATACTGTCAGAGATGACTGTATCTTCTGTTTCATGCCCATTTTTCATAACCTGATCCTTGGGCAAAAAAATACTGTCTTCTGCACACACCAAAGAACTTGCAATCTCAACCTCTCCACCAGGACACAGGAAGGATTTAACTGTTATGTCTCCAAGTCCACAAGCTGTCTCAGAATTTGTCATATCAATATTGGAAACACCGGTTTGTATAACCTTGGCTGATGGAGGAGATTTCAAGTGGGGCTCTGGTTCACTGACAGGAACATCACCCTGTGGCTGAGAATGAATGGAAAGTTAAAAAAAAAAAAGTCTCAAAGAAATTGCAAACAATAGAGGCATTATAAATAATATTAAATTAAACCAACCTTTGTTGTTTTGGCAAAATCAGCATTGTGCGGGGATTTTGATTTGAGCCTTGATGATGGAGTTGACAGGTGCAGTGCTTCATTCTCCAGACTTCTGAGAGGGGTACGAGCCTCACATCCGCCTGAAGGCTGACATCCACAGAAATGTATATAAAGAGGATGTTCAGTCATAATTTAACAACATACATTGCACACAACAGAGCCTTTAAGTCTTACCAAGCTTTCCACACTGGAAACTGACTTCCTTGAGGACATTACTGTGGATTAGTAGGAAAGTGTTTTGTACAACTGCAAAAGAAGACATAGAGGTTCCCATTAAACGTGATTTTAGGGAGAGAAAAAAGTTGATTAAACTACTCAGTGGACACTAATTTAAAGCAAGTTTCCCAAGTGAAGACTTATTAATTAGCGGGCTAACGTTACAGACATTAACGTTGTTACGTAGTTAACGTTATTGAGTAGCAGTAAGAGCATTTATGGGCGCTAAAAATTGACCAAACCTCATTTTTATGTACAAGGTAACATAATGTGTCGAAAAAATTCTAACAAGGGCGTAAGGTATCGACATTTCTGTTAAGAAAACGTTAACGTTGCCAAAGTCGTTAGCTGTCTTCACTCACATTACGGTGACGTTGACTCAAGTCAGGTTACACTCAATTCACAGCGTTAGATATAACGAACATTTTAACAAAGCCAGTCACAGACTACGTTATGGAAGAACATAAAATCACAATTAACGTCTAACTTTTATCAACCACCTTTAGCAAACATTAAAGTAAAAATCAGAAGACAAACCGTGTGTTCAGCTGCCATCAGCCGCGTTTCATTCAAAACACAAATGTCAGCTCTGCTATTGGCCAGTTTCTTCTTCTTCGGTTGTTCTTTTTGAAAGACTGTGTGGACGTGCCGTAGCGTGCTAACACACACTGCTGCCCTCAAGAGGAGATGTCGCTCTTCTGCAGCGTTTTTGTTGCTACTTTAAAATCTACAACTTTTAGGTGTTTGGTTCGGTTTATTTTAGAAAAAAACACAACATCCTCTAATTTCCTTTGTAATTATGCGCCTCCTAGTGCCTTTTACCTCAACTGTCTCCTCTTACCTGCTTCTCTCATCAAGACTAGGCATATAACCTGCCTTCCTTTCCTACTCGTTCAAACAATGCTAATTAGCTTCTGCTAATTTGGTCACCCAATTTAACAATCTAGCAGCAGCTCAGATCCAAATGTTTCGTTTTGTCATTTCGCCCTCTCACTCTCTTTCTCCCTCACATTCAAAAACACGCCACCTTGAAGCAATACCTACACAGTGATTCACTGTCACGGCTGGTATGAATTTAAACTCTAAAAAATTACAAACTGAAATAGAAAAAATCCACTTGATCATGGACATTTTATTTTTCACTATTGACAGAGGGCCTTTTACTTACCCCAAATTAAGAAAAATTTGTAAAAATGAAACTATATTATAATCACTTTTTAACATCTGTGCTTACATTATTAATCGCTTTTTAACATAATAATGTTTAAACAATACTGTAGTAACAGAAACTTGAACACTTGTTCAAAGGTAAATGTACCAACAATCTTTTTAATTTTTATAAAGCTGTCTGGGGCTGCTGGGTAAACACTTTATACTTTAATTATATGTACATTAAATTTTCATTATACATCACTTATGCATCATTATAGCTACCTCTTAGCAATGGGGCACATACACAAGGGCAAAAAAGGAAAAAGCATATTTGTTTTAAAAAATATTTTATTAATCTACTTGTACAAAATCAAATGTACTTTGTCTTTAATGTGTCTGATTTTACAAAAGTAAAATGATAAATCTTAACACTGAAACACAGTTATAAGTTGAGAAATTACCAGGCAACACTGATTTGAGTAAAATCTATCCTGCTCTAGTTTTGTGTCTGTGTACACATGGCACAGTTTTTCCATCTCTGAAGCTCTCACTGATGGGGTTTCTCACATGGAGAATATGTGTTGGTCAACAGGTCGGACCTGCAGTACTTCAGCAAATCCCTGTCCAAACCAGCATGTGATGTCAGCCGTGTCCATGGTGAAGAAGAAGAGTCTGTCCCTGCAACGTGTCCTCCTGTAGACTGAGCGTGGGTCTGCTGACAGCACCCCTCTGATGGCGGCAGCAGCCTCCTCGGGACTGCGCAGAAACTTGAACCTGGGTCTGCCACTTTCAGAGGGTCCTGTGTGACATGTGGCAGCAATCTGTCATTCCATTCAAAATACTTTATTCATGCCTGAAAGGGCAATTTATGAGAAAACAGTCTGCAAATGATACATGCAAAACAACCCATTCACTCGCTTATCATGTTCATCTCCTTCACAACAGCACCCTCTTGTGGAGAAAAGCGCAATATTACCCTACTCTAAGAGGCTTAATCATACTGTAATGCACCCTGAGAGTCTGGCTTACCTGACAGGTGTGAGGGAAGGAATTCTGCCAACTCCCTCTGAGCATGAGGGGTGAGGCGCACCTCCAGACTGCTAACAGGAGGCTCTCTGATCCAGCCAGCTATGGTGCTGTAGGCCTCCTCTCCATAACAAGGGTGGTCCAGCACTGACTCTGGTAGTTTGGTTTTTGTAGAGTCTGAAACTTGACCCTTGTCCTCACAACTCATCTTACAAAGGTCACTTAGGGTCACATAGGCTTTGACATCCTCCAGCACATCGTGGAGGTCTTTGGGGAGGGAAAACTGAGCAGCGACTTGAGATGAATCTGCTTCAGTTGCATCTCGCTGAAGAGGATTCTCAAAATCATCATCACCACCATTTCTCTCGCGATTAGGGTCTGAAGGAGCATCTGTTTCGGAGTCTTTTAACACAGCAGTCGTCTCATGTAGTGACACAGTAGCTGTGTGTGGCTGCTTGGTGTTTGACTTAGAAGGCTCCGAGTCCGTGACTATCCTGGTGTGGGGGGAGTCGTACTCTGGAATGTAGGGTTTGATGTCCAGTACTGGGGTCCCATCAATTATGTCAATGTTTGATAGATGTATTGTATTACCTGGAGAATGTGACATCTGAACATTTAGACTTCTAGTATGTAGTTGTAGTAGTTTTTAATGTAAGCAAAAAAAAAAAAAGATTCTATTCGTTAGTGTAGATTATCATTTAGAGTGATAAGTTTACATTCTGCTACATCTGTGCAGTCCGAACAAAAACACAATTAGCAAAGAGGAAATAATTACTTTTAACACATATTGTTGATGGGACTCACCTACAATTTTATCCAGCTTAGCCAGAGTCAGGCCCAAGGCATTTGGTCGGTGTGGACTGCGTGTCGAGTACACACCAACCCTCTGACCATTGAGTCTAGGAGGCTTCACTTTGGCTTTGTAGCTCAGGTGTCCATTTTTGTGAAAGAGAAAGATGATCCTGCATAGACCAAAGGTGTAAAAACACAGATGATGTTAAATGAAAACATGGGTGTGTGCAGAGGCAGTCTTAGACTTTGTAAAATGGGAAAAAGGCCTAAATCCACATGCTGTAGTCCCACATGGCTTCATTCGCTCATATTGGACGAGTGAAAGGACATCTGCTTCAAGCAAGGACATTCAACATTACGCCTGGAACACACATCCTGCGTATACCTCTGCAGTGTGTCTGTGTCGCCTCACTGTCCACACGTGAAGCCACGCTGTTGCGTCTGCTGCGGCTCTGCTTCTGCCAGCCCTGTCTTTCTACATACAGTTTTCCTTTGATAATTCCCACTAATGTGAAAATTTTTCATGCCATTTTATGATAGATTCAACTTGTATTGAGAGACAAAAAAACGGGTGTCGTGTGAGGGACAGAGGGGGTTAGGGTGGGGGAAGTGGGAGGCAAGCAGCATGCAGCCAGCTCGACCTTCACTAGACTGCGAGGATTAAACACTAAGTTTATTACTTATGATCCGTCACTTTCTGACTGAACAACCTCATGGTAATAATACTTTACAGGTCTTCATATTATAAACTAACAAATTTCATTAAAGCAAGCCATTTGGTGCTTTTAAAGTCATGATATTAAGCAAAGAAAGATTATCTGTTAGCATTCAGGCGTGGTGGGTGTGAGACCAGCTGATGGCTGCACGATGTGCAACATGTTGTTTGATAAAATCAGCCTAATAAAGTCAGTGATCACTCTTACAAAAAAGTTCTCTCTCGCCCTGTCTCTTCTCCCCTTGGTCTGTCTGCCTGTCCTCTGTGGTGAATGTTTCCACAGTCATATCCCACCAATTCACTACGCTGGGTCTCTGGTTTCGCCGTCATTTATCTTAAAATAAAAGCCAGAATCATGTATGGTCTGTTTTACATAACAAGATCCTTCAAATGTTTCACAATTAAATCTTTAAATGAAGGGATTATTTGCACATATTCACTCGTGAGAGGTTTTATTTTAAAAGATACACCGGAAATGTTGAAACTACAGTGAATGTTGCTGGTACGATGTCAACATGACAAGTTATTCCTCTGTCTATTTAAGCAGAAATCCACATGCGTTTCACGGAAAAAAAACATTTGTAAGACTTGCACCTGCCGCGCATCTCCCGTGCATTGCGTGGCTGCTCTAGCCTGTTTTAATGGGTGCCGAAAATGTGAGCAGACATGCTGCCGACGCAGACGCAACACAGCAGGATGTGCGTTCCAGCTGTTAGACTCAAAGGTCTAAATGAAAAAGTATTTTAATAAGTTCAGATACATTTGTCACTGCAATTTGTTTAAAAAAATAAAATGGTTTTGTCCAAACTCTTGACATCATTTACTCCTGAAATAAGCAACATTCAGCATGTTGAACACACAGCGCTCCAATCGCTAATAATCAAAATGCTGTCTCTTTTCAGTGGTTTCACTCTGGCAGAAAAACTGCCACATTTTGCAAATTTAAGCTAAAAATCATCCCCAAACCACAGACTGGACTGTCAAAACTACAGAGTTTTCTTTTCTTGTTTCGTTCAGGTGAAAGTGTGAGCTTTACTGTGCAAAACCATGTATATGCAAAGTTTGACTCAAAAGGCTGTTTTCACTTTCACCTTCCGAAAGTGGAATACTTCTCTGTGCTCACTGAGATTCTGAATAGCAAAGTAGGTGAAGTAGTTAAACTTTTGAAATGACACATATTGGCAGAATAAGTTTCAGGATCTTTAAATATGAACATGCAACTGTGTCAGACCTACCAGACATGGGAGAAGTGCTCAAGGCCCACCAGAGCGTGCTCAGGGTTATTGAAGACACTCTGCTGAATCCGAAGTTCTGCCCTTGAGGGGCCACAAATGGTGGGCTGTCTGGGGGTCCCATTCTTCAGAGAGAAACAGGAACTAATGTAACCAATCGGGACAGTGTGGATGTGCCCTGGAACATTACAATTAGTTGACAGTATTATAAACATTGTGCACAGCTGCTTGTAATTCATAAAACAGTAACACCTCTCTGCGCATTCATTCATTCACATGTTCCACCATCATTTGTGACATTTGCTCCTCCCTTCAGTTTACATCTGGGGGCTTTTCTAATTCTGCTGAATTACGTATACATGAATAATACATATTCAGTACATTTTTTTTATTGTTGAGAGGATAAATAAGTTAACTGATTAGTCTATTCACAGAAAAAGAATCAGATTTTTGCTTTCTCGAGTTAAGATAACTGTAAAGGTAATATTTATCTAATATCTAAGACAAAACATAATAACACTAGAAAAACAACAGAGAAAATAAGCAATTTGAAGATGTCACATTGAACTAATTTTACTATTTAAGTGAAATTCCAGTGACTAAATTACTTATCAAATAAATTTTAAAAATTACTAACATATTAACAGATAAAAATGTATCATGAGCATCTTTGGCATAAACATTTTTTTCTTTTGCATGAGGAGTGAGTGTTTCTTAATTTTAAGCTTTGTATTTTGTGCCTGCATTTGCCAGCAGGCCAACACG
>JAQFJA010000020.1:2930681-2949101 GCA_029874485.1 Naso brachycentron
TTCAAGACATCAGCTGTGATTTTCTTTTCTTTTTCAGAAAGTCTGCTTCAAATGGACAAATAAGCACTTACAAAGGAAGTTATAAATAATTTATCTCAATAAGCTGTAGAAAAATAAAGGGTGATTTTCATGGAGTTGGAACATGGGATGATCAAAATCAGATTTAAAGAGTGCAGAAGCAAACAGAAACTGAAAACAACAAAGCTTCAGGCTGCTGACAAGCAGGTAAATCAATGCTTCATAATGCACATCATGCTTTGCAAAGAGCAGACTGATTTCCTCCAGTGAAATAGACTAAATGAAGCAAAAAATTGAGTAAGTATGAGAGAAATATCTCAGTAATGAAGGTGCGGATAAAAACTCTATCAGCATTCAATTTCACAAAAACTTAAGAATTCACCTTTTCAGATTTAGTCTCCAAATGTGACGTAATGCAAAAATGAAGAGGAATACAAAAAGATAAAAAATGTTTTAATTGAACACACATTGGACTCACAAAAAATAAAAAAACTGAAAAACATACCCAGCGTTTGTGAGGGTCATTGTTGTTAAAAAGCTACAGTCTGACAGTTAAAAGACTCCATCGTGTCTCTGACACCTTCACAGTGCGTGAACCGTTACAACGCAGAGTCAGGCGCACATCAGCACCTTTAGCCATCAAAGCTAACAGACCACATTCGTGCCAGCCTGGGGACTTCTGCAGTCAGAAGGATTTCACAGTAATAAAAATCTCCGGCAGACTCTTCCTCACAACAAAAGAGCAGTTAAACTCCAGACACTACAAAGATTCACAAGGCAGTCTCTCCCTCCATCTTACCCTCAGTAAAAAAAAAAAAAGAAACAGACTCCGATACGATTTAAATTCATTCACTTGGAGCAGAAAATTGATCTCAACAAAGAAGGAAGAGTGCCATTAGTGCTGACTCATCCCAGTCCACAATAATTAAAGCAAACTTTTTTTTTTTTTTTTTAAAATACAAAGGGCAGTCAAAGGCTCTTCCTCCTACATATTCCTCAAGCACAGACATATGGCTCTATAAAATAACTTTAATTTTTTCTGCATTATGTTTTATTTTTATTCCAAAGTTGTTTTTAGTTTTCCATTTTTTTTATTTTTCTAAATTCTGTGTTTTATAATTTAGGCATGTTTTGTCATCTATTCATGTGGTGGATTTCGTGCTTTTATTTCGACCTGCAAATCTGTAACATTACATTATAACAACATCTGGCCAGGAAATAAAGTGAAAAAAACAACAACAACACAACGAGCCACAATGAACAGATACTAATAAACTTGTGTATCTCACCATGCATCACTATGACAACAAGTGAATATGAAAGTGAGGCGCAGGGGAAGCTACTACTAATATTACGTAGGTAAGATACAAAGTTTTGTTATGACAACTTTTGCATCGACCATAATTTGTCAACAGCAATCAGCTGTGCAATCAGTGTTGACTGGACCTGTATTTCCCGGCCCGGTTCAGGTCTTGTTAACTCTCTGTTCTGCATGGGTCCGGGTACCAGCTTTCAAATAACAGGCCAGTCCGATCTGGTTAGGGGTTATACAATTCCAGGTATTTTGAGTTTAGGCACTAATTTTGGACCTGTAATGACCTCTAGCTCAAATACACAAGGTGAGTGGGTCTGGTATAAACTACTCTTGTTTTCGCTTTTTTCAAACAGAATATCCGACTCTACGCAAACAGCCACAAAGTCTTCAATCAACTGTGTCCTGCATCTGCTGATGTGGCTGCACTTATGAGAGTTTGTTAAAGTGATAACGAGTTCTTGCTAGTACACCTTCTCTCTGACAGAACGACAGAAGCAGCAGTCTTTCAGCCTTACCGCTATCTTTCTGCTGATTTAGGTTCTCTTGGGACCCTGATTTCCCCTGGGACACGTTGAGGACTTTACAGACATGTCACGTATTAACCTTACTGCACAAGTAAGTTTAACAGGTCTATCCAGCTGCTTCCCCTTCCACATCAACTCGCCATGAGGTGTTCATCCGCTGACAGCGCGGTTCTTTTCAGTATTTTACAGGTGTTTTAGATGTGGGCTTGACTCTTTCTAGTTGGTTTGCTCGGCCTCCTGCATTTACTTAGTCTCTGTTGCCACCTGAGTGGCATTTCATGCTCTAAAGATTCATTACTTCTTCTGGCTTGACAAAATAATGTAGGTGTCCAGGACAGGGGCCTAGGTTCCCTGATCCAGACTTCACCTCACTTAAGACCAAGCTAGCTGAAAGCAAGGAGTATTTCAAGCAACAGCAAGGAGCACAAAGGTTCATGCATTTCAGCAGACTGTCATGACACCCACTGCAGAATCTAAAGAAATACAGAATAATTGCTAACCCCAGGGGATGCATAAAGAAAGTAATGTAAACTGAGTGACACTTACAAAACCTGGAGGGTGGTGTAAGTATGGCTCACACATTTCAACAAACTTTCATCTCAACACAAAAACTAAAGCTATTTTAGAATCATTAAATCTGCAGCACAAACATAGCAATCCCCTCAAGTATAAGCCATGAAATCATCTGGTACTTGAACTGTACATTTGTAAGAAGGTACATGTAAATAAGGGAACAAGACAAAAGAGGAGTGGAGACCTCTTACTCCGACAGGAAAAGGCCCAAAAGCTGATGCAGAACATGTTTCCTGAACAGACAGATAAGAGTTTCCAGCACAGTAAACGCTTCACACCAAACTAGGTGTTAGGTTGACATTATCTGAAATAAAAACACTAAAAACAGCTGCCGTGTTCCTTTGTCTTTGAAAAGCTCTGGGTCTACACTTGTGTTCTCCCCCACACTCTAAAAGCAAACACAGGAATAACTAGTGCTTTCAGAACTGTGGGTGAGAGCACCTGTGAGCCAAACTAATAAGGAATAACTGGGTCATAGCTAGACATTAGGGACAAAGAAGTGGTAGTAAAGAGTTAAAGGGAAGCAAGATCCCCCAACACACGGGCCAACAAAACCCCTACAACAGATGCCAAGCCAAAATATCCAGCAAAGGCTCCGCCCAAACACTCAAAAAACACACACAGACACAGTACACACACGTTACTCACCCGTCGGTTGATCTTATCTCCCTGCAAAACCACAACAATGTGACACTGTTCCTTTTAATGTTGTTTACACTTCTGTATTAACGTTTGTTTATGTTCCAAAAATATGCTTTCGTATTCTTACGCAGTCCTTCCTACCCCAACACACATAATTTTTTGGCATCTACGTTGTTCCAGCAGGTAATCGCCACTGTCAGTGTCTTACCTGAGAGAGGATGTTGGTGCACTGCTGCAGCAGGGACACTGGGGGCTTTCCCAGACTGGTGGCCAGTTGAACCCTCAGCAGCTGCTCTTTCTGGGTGAGGTTGTCCTGCAGGGCGTGAGCCAAGGCCACAGCAGCACACCAGTTGGACAGAGAGTCTGCTGAGAACAAACCTCCGCACAGCAGCTGACCCGCTGAGATGGAATTTGCTGCAGGGGAAAAGAGAGTCGGTCAGTACCTAAATAATTACAAACAAGCCAAAATTCACAATAGCAGCGACCAGCAGCTCAAAATGTTTTTCGTCAAGGCATCACATGTTATTATAAAGTTACAGACGCATGCTTCCTACAAGAATCTACAGCGTATCGTCTATGACAAGCAGTTGATGAGTCATGGAAGGGGGCGGAGCATGACCAATGAAAGCGCATGTATGTGTGTGTGTGTGTTTCTACAATGTTTGGCCATGTTACATGAATCTGTTTAGAAGTTATGCGCCTTTTTGCAATAGGCTACTCCCACGCCCCCTTTTAGCCAACTGGCATTAACACGAACACACACTTTCACACACACAAGCTTGACCTCCATGCCAAATTTCAGCCTCTTATGGCAAAAATTGTGGCTGTCGAAGATTTTTTGTGGACGTATCAACCAACCAACCGACAGAGCAACCTATAGAGTTACTGGTCGAAGCTAATAAAGCAGGAGGCATCAGGCAGAATAAACAACAGTCAATCAATTCCTAAGGGTGGTAATGTGCAAAGTGCAACGCACACGCCTGAGCCCCATTCAGCACCAGGTAATTCAACAAAACACAAGTTTATACAAATTATACTTAAAGGTCCAGTGTGTAAGTGGCATGATGTTTCAGATCGCAACCAACCAAATACCTCTCACTTCTCCTCCCCCTTCAAGCATATAGGGCAAACTACAGTGACAACTAAGAAAAGCGAAAGACCCTCTTTAGAGCCAGACTTTGGGTTATCTGTTCTTGGCTACTGTAGACATGAGCCAGTGCAGCATGGCAGACTCTGCAGAAGAGGACCCATTCCTTCTGCAGACATAAACGGCTAATTCTACGGAAATGAAAACACAATGATTCTTATCGTCACATGATCATATTCTTATGACAATAGTTATTTATTACTTATTTGAGAGGGACACTGCAAGATAATGAGCATTACTGACAGCAATGTAAACTAGCCAGATTCTAGCGAGAGGCTAATTTCCATCTGTTGTCCCTGGTCCTAACATGCTTGTTTTGATGGTGGGAGGAAACCGGAGCACCCAGAGGAGACGTACACAGACACGGTGAGAGCATTCAAATCCCACACAGAAAGGTCCTGCCCCAGCAGGTATCGAACGCAGGACCATCTTCATGTAATATGAGTGGACCTGGATTCGAGCCCAGGACTTTCTTGCTGTGAGGCAACAGTGCTGGCCATTTAGTCACCATGCTGCCCATCGTTACAGAGGTAGCAATATAATTAGGATATTATATTTCTGCTGATAGAGCCCTTAAATCCTACACAGCTGGCATTAGCAATAGGCAAGTGGAACTTAACAGTGATTATTTGGGTTGATTACACTGTGATTAAATGCATTTCAACACAAAAGCAAAATACCATGTATAAGTCATATTTCCTCCTTCCCAATAAATATAACTCGAAAAATTAAAGTGATGGTTTCACTACATTTCTGAGCCTTACAGTGTTTTAACTGTGTTAAATCAAAATCAAAACCACTAAAAAAATAATCAGTTTTACAGTTTTAATTATTCTAATGCAAAGTTGTCAATATTTCATGAGGAGGACTTCTACTTTGTTTACAGTTGGGAGTAGCACAAAGCCTGAGTCAAAATGACTCAGGCTTTGTGTGTAATGTAATAAAACTTTGGGTGGTTCAGATGTTTTTCAGTTGGGTTACATGACGTGTTCATTTACAGTGCATTATCCACAGCTGATAGCGGTTGGGTAAGTACCTAATACAACTCCATGTTAAAAAACCTAAACTCTCCCTTAAACATATGCTCTGATAAGATACCACACAGAAACAATCAAAAATAGACTGTTTAAAGACACTGCATTCATTAAGCTGATTAACCCACTAGACAGAAAAATTCAACAATCTTAAAAAAAAGTTATAGCAAAACGACTAATATTGCCACTTGCAAAGTCCCAGGTTGGTATAACTGACCATCAATAGTGGAGGGCAGCAGCGTAGCCACAATCTCGCCTTGACCTTTCTGATTTTTGTAGAGGAAACACTGGAAACAGTAAAGGACTGCACAGCGAAGCACAAATGGTTGTCTCTCATTGACCATGGACATGAGCAGCACCACAATGGCTGGTCTAAGAGAAAAGGAAGAGAGATCAGACAGAAAGTCAGTGTTAGTTAGAATTTACTATCAGATGGATATCACAGATGTAATAACTCAGTGCTCCGGTTGTGTCTTACCTTGGCGGGTTTGAAGGAGCGTTGACTGATGCAAAATAGTCCTGGTTGACCTGTGAGCCTCTGATAACTTCTGACACAGTGTTGATGGTCTATAAGAAAGTGGGCAGATCACAAGCTTAAATGTATGTCTTAAAAGGGGGCACACCTTCAGAGTGAGCAAATACTGTTCTCTGTATTGGTTACAGCTTCTTATTACCACTGTCATTACCTCAGTGAGGATGTCAGCAGGCACACCAGTGGCCATGAGGATGGTACACAGCTGCTGCAGCAGACCACACTGGTACATGGACTTCTGACAGCTGGCTGAGGCTCCAGGAGAGTTCACTGGAGACACCATGACTCGCACCAACTGGGAACAGAACAAAGTGCAGGATTTAAACCACACAATATGTCACTGTTCTGTTTGTTTATCCTGTTAAAGCAACACTTCCACATGACTATTCTGTGTTACCTGCAGCATGAGGTGGAGGTTGGTGACCTTCTGAGCAGACCAGCCAGAGTTATCGTCACCGACCTCAAACCAGGGCTTCATTCTCTGAATATACGAGCCCTCCTTGAAAAAGTTCTGATTGGAGCTGTTGTTCTTCAGTAGGTTGAGCAGCAGCAGCAAACAGTCCTCCACCACAATACCTGCGTAGAGGGAGAAGAACGCACATCAGGACATTTAATTACAAGAAGAACAACAATCTCATGAGAGGTTGGATTGTATTTAAATCTAGACACAATTCTGGAGAATAAATTTACCTCCATCACTGCTGCCCTCTTCTGTGATGATATCTAAAAGACGCTCAAATGCGTTTTCAAATGCCACAATTTTCTGAATGGCAGCGTTGCTTTTGGTCAGCTGTTGAAGCAGCAGCAAGCCCTGGTGGATGTTTAAAGAAACAAAACAAAACAAACAGACAGGTCATCATGCACTTCCTACAAACCTGATTGTCAAAGTGTAATATTTATCCTTAAAGGTGCTGTAAGCTGTATTTAAATTTTTTTCCCATAATTTTTTAAATAAGTGTTTAATAGTTCTGCACTCAGACAGACATCACTTATATCAAGTGTTTCATCAGTAACATGGGTCCTCCGCTCTGCTGTACACAGAAAAGACATTTTCTGGTATCACGCTCCCACTCTTATCCAGTCAGGAGAGAGAATTCCAGAAATGTATTTTCAGTTTATTGCACCCACATTACTGACCAAACTCTATTATCAGTGTTGTCTGTCTGAAGGTGGAGATATTTAACACTTACTTTAATAAAGTGTAAATCACTTGCAGTACCTTTAAATAGCATGATTTAAAAAAAAAGACCTGTGTTAAGCACTTAGTGGGTGTTGAGACCAAAATCAATCTTGCACTAAAACTGTGCAGGGGGCTGCATTGATTGGGGGTGTTGTCAGTGAGACAGGAAATAGAATTTTAAAAATTCAGACTGAGTAAAAGATCTGTGTCTTTGAAGGCTTCTTGGATGCCCAAACACTGGATGGCTATTTTTAACACTCTTGACAAAAGAAATTTACTCACTATCCTGTGGTTAACATTAATACAAGCATTCACATTGGACAGTAATCAGTCGCCAGAAATGTGTAATTGCATGTATGTGACTGGTCAGCAATATGGTAATTTTGCCAGATGATGTTACTTAGCATTGCAGCATAAGCTGAACCTGATACAATCCTGCACTTTTTCCAAAACCTGTTGTGTTGACTTTAGTTTAAAAGGCTTTTATTGGTACTTTTGCATTATACAATAGCAAATTAAAAACCAAAGACGAGTACTCACATCGTTGCGAATCACTTCTCTAGAGTCTGCCAATAAGTCCATCAATCTGGAAACACCTGCAGATGGACACATAAATTCCCATTTTGCTCAGAAGAAGATATTGACAAACTGACTCCTATTTTTGTGTGATTGTTAACTTTGATTTAAGACAGAAGGTGCAGGTTCTGAGTAAAATCCTGACGTTACATACAGGTTTTAAACAGAAACTCACCCATAGGGCTGACCAGAATGATACCCTGGACCTGGACACCCTGGTTTTTCAGGAGAGCAGTCAACAGCTTCACTCCAGGCCAACGTACATGAAAGTCAAATTCCTAAAAAAAATACAAAAAACAATCACACCAATGCATAAATATATCAGGCAGTTATTTTGACAAATATAATAACATAGACGTCCTGCCACAAGAACAGAAGCAGTTCAGTACCTCCAACAGAGTGAGAAGCAGGGTCACATGTTCAGGGTCCTGAATGAACTTGTCTGTGAACTGGGCTCCCAGGTCATCTGCCTGCTTCTGGGCATTCTCATCTGTAGAGAAGATTGAGGGCTGAAATTTATCACATCTTCAAAGAACACCACAGAAGGAGTCATCAGTCTAACGAGAGAACCAGCTGGTTTGTTCATCACAATCAGCCTGAGCTAGACAGCAGTAATTACTGGACAACAAAACATTCACCAGAGAGTTTTTAAATAGGGATTACATTCTACTGAATAATAACTTTACAAAAATGTAAATTTATGAAAGCACTGTGTAAATACTCAGGGTGATATTTGTGAACATGCCCTCTGGAAAAATAAAGGGCAACACACAGATAAGGTGACAGTTGGATTGGAGGGTGAACAGGGTGATCTCAGTGGGGTTACCGTTAAAGGGATTCAATTGTGTTTTCACAGGAATAGACATTTGGCACAGGAAAGGTTGAGAGCTTTAGTGTGACAATGAGCTGGTTAGCAACACCACTGCACTGAGAACAGGTGTTTACACCACCTAGTCAGCTGGCCACGACATAAAAGGTACCCAAACTTAAACAGTATTTATACGTTTTATGTTTTGATACATCCATCTCTAATCAAAATTAAAAGTTAGCACAAGCCACTCAGTGCAACTTACTACTCTGAAGTGCAATTCAATATTTATTGCATAAAAATTTTGATTGTATGTTTGGTTGATTGTATTTTACTTTCGTATTTTACTGATTATTGACTATTTGGCACTGTTTAGATGTAGCACTCGAAATCTTGTTGTATACTTTTGTACAATGACAATAAAGGCTTTCTATTCTATTGTATCTCTATATCCAAAATATATGGAAAATTTCATCCTAGCACTGAAAACTACATTAAAAGTTGCAATAATCTATATCTGTGTATCAACAATGATCTAATGTTTATGTATGTATACTATGCCCGTACAGACTTATCACCAGTCTCTACTGTTTCCCTCGAGTGTACAGAACATTTTAGCTTCTTTCAGCGTTATGTTTTTCTGGCCTGCAGCTTTACAGGTTTTTTTTCCGCCGCACCCTAATCAGTGTTGTTAGTCATCACAACAGGAAGCTGTTTTCTGTGAAAAAGCTCTGATAAACCCATTTCACTCCTCCTGCTCAGCCCCAAAGGGAAACTAACAACTTGCCATTGAACAATGTGGAGCGTTTGGCAGCTCAAGAGGCAGATATTTACTTGAGATGTTCCGATACCATTTTTTTCTTTCCAATACCAATTCTGACACCCAGTTGGTTGAGACTAAAAACAGAGCTTAAAGGGATATTCTGGAATTTTTGACATAGGGCCTAATTTTTTACCTACCCAATCATATTCCTATTGATAGAGACCTTTTCAGCTCATTTGATGCAGTACAGAGTTTGGACGGCTCGCCGTTTCTGAGTTTGGTAGTGGCCACTGTTGGCTTAGCATTAGCATTAGCTGGGAAACAGTGAGCAGTCCAAACTCAATACGGCATCCAATGAGCTGAAAATGGTCTCTATCAATTAGTCTTATTCACATGGGTCACCACTGTAATTGCAAAACGTTCCCTGGCTGAGCAGTCGCAGCAGAGGCGCATCATAGCAGTGTGACAACGCCGGAGGCATCTCTTCACCTGCAAGGACGTCATCTTACTTCTGTGTCCCTTGGTGTAATTCTTACAAGAGGAGGGAGTCCTGTCAGAGTGAGACAGTCCACTGATCTCTGGTCAAATCTAACATTTATCACAAGTGTAAGAAGTGATGCCACTGGTGTTGTCATGCCGCTATGAAATGTCTCTGCTGCGCTCACCCAGCCAAGCCTCATTTTGGAATTAAGATTGCGGCCCATGTGAATAAGGCTAATAGAAATAGGCCTGAGTAGGTTGAAAATGAGGCCCTATGTCAAAGATTTCAGAATATCCCTTTGAACAGATATTTCTTGATGTTTCGTCTTACATTTTTCAGGTGGCCAGAAATGCAGCTCCAAAATACATGAAAATTTTGCTCTGATTGTGTTGGATGTGTAAATAGGCAAATGTTTGTCTGTCCTAACAACTTTTTAAGGGGACTAAATTAAATCAATTAACAAAACAGCATTTTTTCCATTTAAAAATGTCTCCGTCTTATTAACAACCCACAGATCTCATAAGACCAGCTACCACAAAAAGAAAATGAGTAAATACAACTTTTTTTTTTTTTCTGCTAAACTGTTACTGAAAAAAGAACTTAAGACGCAATCAGAATTAAACAGTCTATAATCCACCACAAAAACAACCAGCTAATAAAATGTGAGGGAAACAAAGGAGCAATGACACATGACATGCTAACAGACAGAGGTTTCAGGGATCTGATGGAATTAGTGAAGCATTCTTGTTACCACCCAAACACTTTTTCTAGTTACCGCTCTGAAGCCAACTTTTTTAGTGAAGTTAGTTATCTAGCAGAGCTATAGCTACTGCAAGAACAGCTTGGTTTCAGTACTGACCAGGCACGGAAACATTGGTATGCTTCCCTGAGACAGGGATAGGGGTTGCTGCATCTGCAAGAGCAGGCGGGGAGAGTAAGTTTAAAGCCTCACCCAAAAGCTAGCATTCATTTCAACCACTCTGAAGAGGTGTAGATTCAGCGGACAGACTCTTGTGAAGACATGCCATGGTAACAATCACAACACAGCCCATAACTTTATCAGCTGTTCACAATCTGTGCACTGCATGAGGTGTAAACCAAAATATTAATGTGCTTCTATTCCACAACCCAATCAAGAGAAACTGATTTGTAAGCACTGCTGGTTGTTAGGGGGGTGGCATCATGCATAGACAAAGAATTTTACCTTCTGATTCATCTGTAGGGTTAAAACATGGAAGAGAAGAGAGATGAGAACCTTTATACACAGCAGTCATTTACAGTCTAAAGAAAAGGGGAATGCGAATTAAGTGATGCCCAGTTGGCAGGAATTGTAACTCACTTTACACATGCAACAAAACAAATGGCTTAGTCAGTCAACACCGTTAACGGTAGCCACACAGTCAGGAGGAATTATCTTCAAATTACAGACAATTTCAGGTGAATTTGGCTGATTCTAATAACTGTGGAAGGAGGCTTAATACCTTGTTCTTCCTCCTCATCGTTGCAAATGATGTTGTACAGTGTATCCAAAGCATAGCCAAGGATCTCAGAGTCAGACCTGTTTAATTAGCGGGAAGAAGCAGAGTGTGAACAACACACGGGTTTCATTGTTAACAGCACTTCATACACAATACCCACACTAAACAAAAACATACATACTACATTAACATACCTGTCAGTTTGCAGTATGTTGATCAGGTGATCCATTGCCTGTGTGCCAACTTCCATTCGATATTTCTAAAAACAAACAGACAAAAAAAGAATAAATTAAAAAAATTAATAAACAAAAATCAGCAATGCAAAACAGGTTTATCTGTATAGCACCTTTTAACAACAAGGTAACTGACAGTTTTGCATACCAGATGTGAAAAGGCCTTAGGACAATATATAAAAGAAATATCAGGCAATAAAAACCACATATAAAGAGGACTTTAAATGGTAAAATAAGTTTTGTTGTTGTTGTTGTTGCTTTGGTTTTTTTTTTGCTATATTTGATATTGAGAGTGTACAGTCCAAAATTTAACTTAATAAAAGGTTCTGGTAGCTTCTCCTAAACCGCCCCAGGCCACTTAGAAGTAAAAGCATGATAGATATGCTCCTAAGATCAATATCCCACTATCAACAGAGCAGTTTTAAAAATAAGTACATTTAAATCATTGTGGACATTACTGCATCTCTAAATTCCACACATCAGTCTACACATCCACGTCTGTTGCCGACCAGCGCTGACACCACTGCTTGTTAATGTGCAACCCTGTGCCTCCTAAACCCTTTATTCAAGTCTGATCAACTCATTACTCATGGTTGATGGGGCAGCCAGTAACAAAACTGTCCATGAACAGAGCTGACTTCATGTCAATGGTTAGTTCATTTCAGTCAGCAGAGTTTGACAAAGACTTTTATCAATAAGTGTGACATGGAGAAAACATTTCACAAACATTTCTATTTTTTCTTTTGCACCAATAAATTAAGCTTAAATCCATTTCTGTGCCCCAGACCTCCTGCTTTTGTACTGCTGCTGTCCTTCTACTGAGAAGCACCTGATTCAATGACAGTGTTTCTTTCTCCCTGGAAGATGTGCAGAGAACCCTGTTTCAACAAGATTTCTATTTTTTTTTTTTTTTTGTTGACAGCTACACCAATAATTTACAAAATGTTCATACACTTAACACCTATTGGAAAAAAAGTACCGACAGCATCACTAATGTTGATTTATACAAATCTCTACCGACACACCATCATACATACACTCAGTAGCCAGTTTAATATGCTTACCTGAATAAAAAAAAACAATGAAATCCAAAATCCCTGCAACAAAATCTGACCTTTAAGAAGGCTGTAATGTTCAGTTTTTACTGCAGTTATGCTGAGAATTTACAGTACTTGTAAACCAAAACACAATTCAGCAGAACCACAAACTCCAAAATGATTACACCAACACACTCTCACACACACACTCTCACACTCTCTCACACACACACACACACACACACACACACACACACACACACTATACAGTATACTGAGGAAGAGATAGAGTATTTACAGGGTTATCAACCCATTACAATGTTGGATAATCTGCACTCTGGGGCAGCTAGCTGGCAGTTTGATTCTTCATGGGGAATTTGGCCTACATAAAAACTACAACATGCAAATACATGACCGTATTCTGTAGAGATGTACTCTGTATTGTTGCTGCATTAAAGAAAAAGAAAAGAAAAGCTTGTTCAGGGCAATTTGCAAATGTAGTTCTACAGGCCAAAGAGAGGCAAGGCAGAACAGGACGTGACACAGCATAGAAGCGAAGATGAGAGAAAATGGATCTGAACACTGATTGTTTGGCAGTTGAACAAATAAGACACAGATGGAGGAGCAAGAGGAAGAGTGGATAAAAGAGGAAGAGAAATGCATCAGACAAGAAAAAAAAATCTTTGCAGTGATGACAGAACATGAAATAAACAAGTGCAAATTCACAATAGCTGCGGCCAGCTGCTAAAAACGTTACATGCGTCTTAGGCATCACATGTGATCATAAAGTTACAGACGCATCAGAAGTGAAAAATTACTGTGTGCAATGATTCCTCCCACAAGAGTCTGCAGTCTACAACAAACAGTCGATGAGATATGGCGGGGGTGGGGCTTAAGTGTAGGGGTGTCATGAACCCAACTAATTGAAATGTGTGCGTGGTTATACAAAGAATACAAACAATGATCCAAAAATGCAAGCAATGCATTTTTGACGAAACTGCCTTCACTCCAGGTTTACATACTTGTTTTGTAGCTATCAACCTACAAACTGTTCCTGCAATTCCACGGAAAATCAGCAAATGTTTTGCCCTGATCATGACTGTTTAATACAGTTGAAAGCTTCAGAATCATTTTCATGATTTGTCTACTTGAAGTGAGAATGACTGTTTACCTTACTTCTTTGGGACAGACAGGAAGTACTTGGAAGTACTGTTGATGCTGTTAAGTTCCCTTGATATTGTTAATTCAAAGACACAAGATGTACAGTTCAAACATTCATTATCTGTTGATTAATAATTTTGCAATGTCTCCTTATTGCTGAGTCCTAACCGCACACTTTGGGGCAGTAGTGTTCTATTCAAAAGTGACAAAATACCGATCTGTGTCCCACAATATACAGTGAAAAATGTCCTCCTTGGAGAAACCCTTCCGACAGCTGCGTCTCCTGGTGTTTCCTATGTATTTTTGATTTATACTAAAGAAAACAGAAGAGTATGACCCCTTTGGCTGTGTCAGTGTTTACTGACTTTTTTTTAAATTTATAAAATTATGTGTAAAATATGCATATCATACAATTGCTAGGTTAATTTCTATTCACAAGGTACACATAAATACACATACACATATTTTAGGCTTTTTTTGTCTTAAGTTTCTGCGTTGCTTTTACAAATGACGTATCTTTTTTAGGCTTTATGTCTTAAGTTTATGCCTTACTTTTTCATGACCCATTATCTTGGGCATTATGTTTTAAGACTATGCTTTGCTTGAAAACTTTGATGCATTTCAGGATGCATTGTCTTGAAAACTGCGTTTACTTTGTTGCTGTATTCTGCCTTGTCAAATCTAATAAATAAAACGAAAACGAAATGATGAAGTCTCTTGTTTAGGTTAATTCAAGGGCAAGATACAAATCAGGGCCGTTTTATGTGATTAATGTACTGGAGGTATCCACATCATTCCATTGTTTTGATTAATTGCACTACAAAAGTGATTTTATTAGCCCTTATTTTGGCTGTTTTGAATGAGGAAGGTTATTGTTTAATTGAAGTGAGAAAAGGTTATTTCATCAGTAGATGTTATTAACCTTTTTCACTCGTTTTGAGTGGAAATGAGTCATTCTTCCTTGGATTTAGATAAAACACTTTGTTGTTTTGGTTCATTTAAGTGCACGTCAGGAGAGATCCGCTTTATGCTGGCAAACACGAGGGTACCAGTTTGTGTAAGTCATCTGAGGAAATGAGTGATTACTGTATATGTATGTCAGTGCACAGAGTTCTGTGAGTGGGCAGAGTGCAGAAGGACAATGTGTTTCATTTCAGGTGAGACAGTGTCCCAGTGGATGTGTGATGAAGGTCAGAGTCCACAGGTTAGGACATAGATATTGACTGTGCAAGAGAAATGTGTAGAGGCCACACAAGCAATGCGGGGCATGTAGATAGATACATGCTGAACTTGATCCTTGTGTCTGAGGCTATAAATCCTGCTTTCAAGCTAAGGGAACAGTGTAAGAATAACATGGGTGGAGGTGAAAGACGAGAAAAAGGTGAATAAATAAAAGTAAGAATTGAGAGTTGGATGAACATGGACATTTTTAAGTATCAGTTTTAGTACTGACTGTGATGTGTTTGTCACTGACTGTGGATAATGGAGAGCCTGCTAACCAGTCCAGTGACAATTAAATAATTCACTGTTTTTTCTGTGATTTATTTGGTCTGAAAATTTGAATTATACAAACTATGAGTTGCAACTTCTTTTAATTGTAGTCGGCATGTTGATCATGGCAGAAATGACTTAGTAATAATTAAATTCAATTTTATTAAACTTTACAGACACTGGTTTGTGTCATACCTTCAAAAATACATGATCACTCCGTTAACCTGCACACAAGTATCTGAGTCTCACCTCCATGTTAATTATGGTCACTGTATAACAGAAACTGTAAGAAACTTGCCTGGGCCCAGACCAGAGACTCTTGGTCTGGCATTGCCTCCACCCTGAGCTGTTCTCAGAGGGAGGGGATTGGATTTTCCCTAATCCCTCCTCATTGGTCGTTGCCTTTTCAAATTTAATCCATGAGAGCAGTCATTATGTCGCCAGGGGGCGTTTCACCCAGTGTGGACTGTGTGCGGGGAAAGAAGTCTGTCTGAGCGAGACAACTGAAATCCAATGTCTCCACATGCTGTTAAATAATCACATAGATGTTGTTATATCGTGTTGTGATTGAGATTCTGACCCACGGTGCATTGTGGAAAGAGACAAACATTTTCACTTTAAATGACATTATCACTGTGAGTAGACAGCGGGAGCGACAGCGGTACTTCCTGCCTCTCGCTGCCGAGGACAGATGCTGTCTCCCGACAGCAGAGCTGCACGAGGCGTTGGCACAAACAGACGGGTGGTGGCTTCTTTTCCACACATTCTGCATTTTTCATGACTCATGTCAAAGACACCACTGGTCCTGTAACACAGCTTTGTTGGTTGAAATGTTGGATATTTCTCAATGGACAGCTTAGTCCAGCCCGTGGATCCCCAACCATGGTGCTCATTGTATAATCACTTTTTCAATCGGGAAAATCATAGTTTCACAGCGCAATGCCAGAGCAAGAAAATCAAGTCCACTCAGGGGAGTGGGCGGAGTCTCCGGTCTGGGCTCAGGCTAGTAAGAAACCTGAGTTCTTATTTCCCTGCATGATTTCACACTATCGAGGTTTCTCATCCCACTAAACATCCAGAAAATGTGGATCCTTTCTGCTCTGACTGCAGGTGTGATCAGTATCAGATTCATCACCAGATGTCCTGAGGACAATTCATGACCATTATTCATCTCACATGTATTTCTTCTTACAGTATTTTCTTTCAACATTAGCCTGCAGTGCACACGTTAATCTACATTAAACCTGCTTTAATATGTCACAACATTTAGAAATGTTTGCAGCTGAGAAGCTCTTTGAGGTAACTTGAACATCCTCTTCAACATTCTTTTAAAGGACATTATTGTATAATATTTGTCAGAGCATCCTATGTGTAGATCTGTTATAGAGACAAGTCGGGATGAGATAAAGAAAACCAGCTCTAATCTTAGTATTTATAGAATACTTGCTTGTCTTCGGTGTCCTTTCAAGTTGTGGCAACCTTGGCAGCTGCCTGATTTTCTGCATGCATACAAACGCTCCTGACCCAGGGTCAGGTTGTGTTATTCTGTCACCGTTGTACTGCTTTGTGTTTGGGTCTCTTGGTGACTAATCAAACAGATTTGCGCAGCCTTGCACGTGCATTTAATGACAACTTGAGTGACAGTATCAGTAACAGAGGATCAACTGGGGGCCTAACAGCAGATTTGCTTAAAAGTATGAAAATCAATCATGTGAGAGACGCATACTAGTCTGACAGTTTTATCAAATCAGATGTTTTATTAAATGGGAGCCCTTCTTGATGTTACGTTCAGGACTGATGAATATGGAAAATGAATCCAGTGATCTTACCTTCCACCTTGATTTTGCTGGTCAGTCTTTTCATTTTTTAACAGCAAAAGCTCCCGAGGTTGGCCAGACAAAGTGCTGATCCACAGTGATGACAGCTGTGATAATAAGAGGCACATCTGAGGAGGTGACTTAAAGAACATTAAAGCTACACATCTGGATTTAAAACTGTCTTTTAATTTTAATCTGGAAATTACTGGTGAAATGATACCTTTGCTATATGCATGAATATTAGTCAGCTGTGTGTCTTTTTAGTACAGCCTTCGCTGTATTTTCTGCTCTAACCATAATGGGTGGCTTCTGACAGCAGTAACAATTCACATCATTCCCTTCATCTTTCTCTAACTCTCTTTTATTTTTCTCTCAGAATAAGCCAGAGAAAGCAGTTTATGCTCACCCGTGTTGCTTCGATCCGACACATTGGCATCTCATTTTAAACAACAATTCAGAAACCTTGTAGAGTTGTTGCCGCCGCTGCTGCTATCAGTGTATCCCGATGGCTGAAAAAGCTTGTTGTCAAATCAATAATAATTACACGATGAAAGGCCTTTTCCGCTAATGATTTTACACAGCAGAGCTATATTAGAGGAGTCAGGGTAATAAACATTGCTCTTTTGTCTATAAAGAGGAAAATGTGGATAGGGATAAGGCTGCAGTGGAAATAAAGGGCGGGGGATTTATTTGAGGACAGAGTGATGGAAGCAGGCGAGAAGGCCTTCAATCACTTTGCTTTGACTCTGCATTTCTGCAGCAGATAAGACTTCTGCTAAAGCATTTAAGCAGCATCATAAGCACTCTCCGACCACCGATTGAGTGCTTTATACTCCACAGACGGGCAGTGCAGGTTGCTATGACACAGATCGTAAACATAAAGGGTTACCTCATTTATCAGAAGACAAGGTATTACCACAATTAGATTAGGTAGATGAGATTAAATTTTTAGCAAACCCCACTGGAGAACAAAGTCTTTACTGCAGCAAACAATAACAGCAGACAGCAAATAAGAACATAGCAGGAGAGGAAAAGGAGCGCACATCAAGGTGAGGAAACATTCATGATGTGGAATAACTGAAGCAGATTAGAACAATAATTATTAAAAACAAAGACAAGAGACGTGACGTGCAGATTTGAAAAGGCGATTGGCTTTTTTCTTCGTGGGTGCGAGTGTCTGGCTTTTTTCTGATGCTGTCAAAAAGTCAATTTCCTTCTCTAATATTTGAAATAAAGGCTCAGGGTTAAATTAATAATAATCCCCTCTATGGACCCACAAGGATGAACGAAAAAATGCATAAGTCTTGGGAATGAGAGACATAAGGAAAGCCTCAAAGAGAGAGAAAAAGGAAGATCTGCATGCAGAAGATTCATGCAGACTCTTGGTATTGGCCCGTCACACACACTCACACAATATGACACTCACACAATATGAGTCATGCACTGCAAAACTGCACAAACTGCAGGACTGGGCTGCGTTTATCTGTGATACATACACACTGTTTGGAGGTGATTGTTCAGTATGACATGTGTGCGGTGTGTTATGGATATTTTCTGTGGTGCCCAACTCGATAACAATGTCATTATGGGCACATACAGTGTAAGAAATC
>JAQFJA010000020.1:2961592-2972124 GCA_029874485.1 Naso brachycentron
CTATAAGCTTTATCAAAAAGAAAGGTTTTTAGCCTACTCTTAAATAAAGAGAGGGTGTCTGCCCCCCTGACTGATGTTGGAAGATGGTTCCACAGGAGAGGAGCCTGATAGCAGAAGGCTCTGCCTCCCATTCTACTTTTAGAGATTCTAGGAACCACAAATGAGTGAAAGAGAGACGGCAGGATGAATGGTGATGATGTAAAATATTCATGTGACTGAGAAATAAGTTATAAGCCAGTTGTTTGGTAGTAATGTCCCCCGAGACCTGTTACCTCTATTTTCTGTAGGCTGACGCTACACAGCCATCTGCATTAACGATACACGCTACGGTGCAAACTAACAGCTGAAGGCAGAGAATATAATTACCTTACTGCCATTGTACAGAACAATGAAATTTTTTAAACAAAAAGGTTTCGTCTGAATTTGTGGGGCTTTGGACTTTGGACGAGAGTCTCGTTTGATGTTACAGGAAATTAATCATCATCAGAGGAATTGTGACTGTTTCAGAAATACTTCAAAGTTCCTCAGAGTCACTTTAACTTTATTTTTTTTGTAATGAACTACACAGGCCTACTCATGTACTGTGTAGTGTAGTGCTGTAGTTGTGTATTGATACATTATCTGTGTACTGTTGGCCAGACTACACGCTGACATGTTCCATAAATTTTCTGCAGGGGGCAGTAGTAACAAGCTGTGGACGTTTAGTAGCTGAAGTCGTTGTAATGACGCGGTCCCCGTTGACACGGTAAGGCGCGCGGTCCCTTTAAGGCTGCACTGGTTCGTCCCTGTGGAAAAGCGGACGGCAGCGGGCGGCAGCGGGCGTTTGTAGAGGCGGTGCGCGCATCCAGCTCTCTGTTGGTGAAGACCTGTCAACGTACGGTGGAAGTGGCTCGACCTCCCGTCGTCGTTTACTAGCCTTTACCCATGATTCTCTACAGGAGTCGGTGAAGGAATCCGTAGGAGGAGCGAGGAGCGGCGGAGGAAACGTGAGGCCTGGCCGTGCTGGACACCGAGGCGGCCGCCCTGCCGCAGACGCATTGAGACTCCAACCCTCGCGGCATCAGCTCAACAAAAGCCCGAGCACTTTGTCCTGCTGGATGTGTGGTTCACTTCACCATGGGGCGGACAACGAAGGACTGACACCCGAGGAAAAGCCTCCTTCTTTTGGGAAAGCACCATCTGCTTAATCTGCGTTTGAAAGCCAGGAGCCGAGGAGAGTCACGGCGCCGGGAAAATGTCCGTCCCGGTAAGTGTGTCTGAGGGCCAGCACAGAATTCCCGTGTCCTGCGTTACCGAGCGGCAAACATGTCCGAGATTACTGTAGTGCGTGGCACGACGGCACTCCAAACGGTTAACGTTCAGAAATAACGTGAGGCCTTTAACGGCACAGCAGCACACACCCAGTCCGGCAACGTCACACCGAGCAGCGTCTGACCACCACACCGCCAACTTCCACAGCTGCGCGCGCGCGGGGCTATGCGCTTTGATGAGAGGTGACATGTGATTCAGAATGTGTGAGTGTGGACAGGCGGCGGGTTGGTCTGCTGCTGTCCAGCTGCGCTCAGGATGAAAGCAGCAGTGATCTGAGTTTGTTTCACATGTTCGCTGCTCACATACATGCAGCTGCTCCATGCCAACATATGTGCTGTACTCAGAATCAGGAATGCGCAGGGCACATTTTCACATCTGGACACTGATCTCCACTGTCCTCTGGGGGGTGTAAATAACTGTACATGTTACCCTGCATTTTTCCCTTCAGACTGTTATTGTTTTAAGTTGGCCTGGTTCGAAAATTAAAGGAAAACATGCGTCTCTTTCTTATGACCAGAAAAAAAATGGACAGGAAGTTCAGTATTGTCTTTAGCCACTCAAAGTCGGCATGTAGTCTTAAAAGTAAAGTAAACACAGTTTATCATTCAGCTTCGTACTCGGACAAAATAACAGGTGAGTCATTTACATGTGAGGTACATATTTTGGATGTGAGTTGATATCAGTCATCAGTCAAGAGCCGCAATGATTAATTGATTGTTAAAAAATTAATCACCAACTCTTTTGATTAATTGCTTTAGTCCCTTTTCATAGAAAAAAGAATGAATGTGAGTATTTGCTGCTTTTCTGTGTCATTATGCTGATAAACGTGGAGTCCTTGTGTTTTGGGCTGCTGTTTGCACAGAAGGATCTAAAGAACTGAAACAGCATTTTTCACACTTTTGACATTTCATGAAATAAATGATTGATAATGAAAACGATTGTTAGTTGCCGCCTTACATCAGTCTGAAGCATGTTATAAGCTTTTATCTCCCTTCATGGATAGACTGAAAGGAGCTTCCGTGTTGTCGAGCTCGCCCTCTGCTGATTCTCCAAACTGTGTTGCAGTTCCACTTATGGCCAGTAGATTCTGTCTCGAAGAAAACACCAAATGCACTTAATTTGAAAGAGTGTAATTGCTCACGACGTCGCTTCACCATGACTTTTCATTTTTTGTCATGGTTAGCTTTAATAACCTTATTCCACTTACCTCTGACACATTCTGACAGATGTCACTCCATGTACTTCTGCTTCAGCACTGATGATAACAGGTGTGAGGTTAATTTGGCGGCTGTCCTAACCTATCCTCTTATCAACACCTTCACAAGAATTCCCACAAAATTTCACAGAGCTGCAATTACAGTCACAGCGTTGAATGGTCACTTGACAAAAAAGAACAGATTTCCAGTATGGTGTGTTAGTTACAGTGTGGAAAGGTGTTTCCATGCTGCAGATGCTGCTCACCTGCCCGGTGAGGCAGGATGTGTTCTGCTTGGACTTACACAAGACCGACTGCTGACCAGAGATTCAGATCTGTGTGTGCACATTGGGCGTGTGTGTTCCTGCCACAGAGGAGGTATGTTGTGAAACACCAAGGTACAAACTCTGTGTGTGTGTGAATGTGTGTTTGTGTGCATTCTCCAGTTTTTGTCTGCAAACAGCAGTTTTGACTTTTGACACAGTACTAGTGGCAGCAAATGTTTAACTGGCAGTTTCGAACAGTAATTTTGTGATTGAGTGGAAAAGAAGAAATCAGTACAAGGTGGTCTCCTTACAACTGAACCATTCTAGATGATGCTATTGATGAGAATGTTCACGTAGTTTCTAGTTCAAGTTTTTACCCAACTGTCGTAATCCAAAATTCATTCAAATCTTTCGTAATACAATTCATCTTTTACTCAGTTTTTTCCAATGAGTTCCACAAAGCATCACCTGTGAATTTGTTTTAACCCAAAAGGCAAAACAAGTTCATTCTCACAAAAGTCATTCCACAACACTGAACTTGTGCGTGCGTGCGTGCGTGCGTGCGTGTGTGAGAGTTGAGACTGGGTCGGGGGGAATATGTGTGTTGGATAAAAGACGTGGAGGTGTGGGTAGTCGGGACTTACAGGATAAGAGTGAGGTAGAGAGGGATGTGTTACTTTACACTTTTCCTCCACTGCATGTCAAACAGATATATTGTACGTTTTACTTCATTACTTTTTTCAGATACTAGTAACTTTATCATTAAAATCTCATTATATAGTTTTATAATATGATGTTTATTAAGTAGTACACATGTATGTAAATCTGCCTCCACAATGACAAATGACAACAGTTCACATTTAGACAGAGTGCTACAAATTCAGCAAAGACAAACTAATGAAATACCTCAGGTGGTGTTGGAAAGCTGATCTTCACTCATTCCTGAGTCTTTCTTTAATGAAGCAGCCTCGGTGTGTCTGATGTCACAGTGAGTCTCACAGGAACAGCCTGTTTGCCAGCAGCCTCACTCACTGAAGCTCACGTGTGACTGAAGCCTTTAAATGGAGTGATCTTTGTGGTAAATGGACTTGGGACTACTCAAAGTGCTTCACAACACCAGTCTGCTTTCACACACTCATTCACCAATGGAAGGTGGCTTCTGTACAAAGTGCCAACCTCGTCAGCAGCTCATACACACACAATCACACACCAGTGGAACAACCGTCGGGAGCAATGTAGTGCTCACTGTCGAGCCCAAGGACACTTCAGCATGCTGACCGGAAGAGTGGGGGATTGAACCCAGGGTTTCCCACGGTGCTTTATACTTTAGGAATGGTGCCAAAACCCCATCAGACCTTGCAGATCAAAGTGTGAGATCTGGTTTGAATCCAGATCCTGGATTCAAGGAGCTCTGTCGGTCCCTGTGACTTGTCCATGATGTCATCGTGGGTGTAAAATCAGGAACCTCCTCCACACTGCTGACTCTGTGTCGCTGAAAGGCTTTGTCCTGCTTCTGAACAGACTTCACACTTGTCTTTAATTAGCAAGGGAACAGCACTTTAACTGGCAGGACAAGCAGCAGACTGTGCTGACTGAACACCGTTGGGTTCAGCAGTATGTGCACTCAGTGATCTCACTTTACCTGCAGAAGGAAAACATGGCTGCCTGTTGTTCTTAAGACAGAGAAAGTACCTTCAGCCTCGCTCTTCTGTTCCCTGCTCTTCTTCACTTAAATTGACCCTTGTAGCACCGCCCAGTAAAGCCAGAAGACCTCATTTTATGTGTTAAAAGACCAGAACCATGATTCATGATTCCAAGTTTGCTTGCCAGGTTTCTGATGAAACAGAGAGCATTTTTTTCCAGTGCAGTTAGGATCACTTTTTGCCTCATTTCAGTGATTTTCTCTCTCTGTTGATTACTAAGCCAATCATACATTTGAATTCTTTATTTGATTGTGCAAATTACATTCAATATTGCAGGGAGTCAAATATAGCAGGGTTAAGAAGTTCATGATCACTTAAGGGTACACAGAGCATCTTCTCCTCCACACAGCCAAGCTGCCTGTGACAGCAGAAACAGCAAGTTGTTGGCTTTGCTTTAGATAAGCCAGCAATGATCAGACCACTCACGGTACATTTATATACATGGCCCAAGCTTCCAAATATGAGTACACAGAAGTTATATGTGTATCCAAAGTTGGTTATAATTTCAAGTAATGGCTAGTACTTTGATTATTTGTCCTGGGTAGCCTGGTCCATGTACAAGTCAACAACACAGCCCACTTCTGGAATCAGGACCTCCTTGTGGCAGATGTCAACAAAAACAACAGCGGGTGTATTGGGGATGTTGGCAAAGCCATTCCAGTTATAGTTAAACCAGTCTGGTAAAACTCTTGTGTGTTTGTACATTGCTGCACTTGAAGGTAGGATTTTTTGTACTGCATCAGACACTATGTCAACAATATGGTCGTGGCGAGCAGTGTACAAATTTTAATATGCAGTGAACCTATTTGTAATGTGTGCAACGGATTTTAGTTGTCGCTCAGAATCATAATGGTTTAAACAAAATGGTTCATGCATAGTTGGATACCAGGTTGACAGATTGTATTTGGTTGGTAACACCTGCAGTCTTGCTTTGATGGTAAATTTCAAGACATCCTCACCAATAGCAGCATTTCTGTACACTGAATGAGAGGTGGAGCAGTCCGCAAAATCAGCACAGATTGACTTTCCCTCCAGTCGAAGTCCACGCCAATGTTCCTTGGCCTCAGTCTGCCGTCTCATGTCAGTCTCATGCTGAGTAGAACCCTTCACGCAGTGTCATTATGCAGTTCGACGTTCTCCCCCTGCTGGTTGACTGTGGCCACTACAGCCACAGAGGGGTCTGTAATCAGTCCATCAGAGTTGGGCACGTCAGCCTGTGTGTTGTTTTTGACCACTCTAGCTCGTCACCAGTCTGGTTGCAGAGCTCTTTGAGGTCTGGCCAGTCAGACCAGACTCCAAAGCCCTTGTCTTGTGAGTCTAATTTTCCAGGGTCCTTCCTCCTGAAGCCCAGGAGGTTGTTGTGGTTTGCAGTGGCCAGGGGAACTCTCCTCCTGTGCAGGTCCAGCAGGAGAGAAGCCCTGGTCATCCCTCTGACAGTGACATCATCATCAAGCACGTGGAGTAGGGCTGTTGGAACAATTTTCGGGAGTCGAATATAATTTGACTATTTAAAAAATCAAGACTCTTTGAACGCAGGAATTACTAGTCGATTTTTTTTTTACACTACATAGCCTAATAGTGAATCTTGCCCTTCTTGCATTGACTTTATGGCATGTGAAAAGAAAAAAAAAGCTTTTGTCACATCTTATGAATATAAAGTTTTCTGAGTCTGGCTGAATCAAAATCTCACGTTAAGTTACTTGAGTTATCACGTTACTTCAATGCGCTAATGCTACGGTAGCCTACACAGCATCAGAGATGGCAGCGAGGAGGATTCACCGGCGGGGATTACCACTCCTGAGCATTACAGAAGCTCGGTATGGAAATATTTTGGATTTCCGTCAGAAAAAGGAAAAATAACAAACAGAGAGACAGTAATGTGCAGACTGTGCAAGGCTCAAATGAAGTATCATACCACGACGAGTAACATGCGGGCACACCTGTTGACGCTACACCCTGGCAAGCTAGCCGAGCTAACTTCGGAGGCTGATGCACCACAGCCAAAGCAGGCACGAATCACCTCCTTCCTGCCTCCCTCCCCATCATCACGGGGCTTATCAGCTGAACGCCAAAGGAAGATAACAGATAAACGGACACGATTTATCTGCAAAGATATGAGGCCGATAAACATCTCGCAGGGGTCTGGGTTTAAAGATTTCGTCCACGAGCTAGAGCCAAGGTACGCTGTTCCTTGCCGTGCAACCATCAGTGACAGAGTTGTGAAACTTTATGATACAACAAAAGACAACATCAGAAAAATGATAAGCGGAGAAAACATTGCCCTGACCACAGATGGCTGGACCTCACTAGCCACCGAGGCATATGTGACAGTCACCGTACATTTTATAAACGAGGACTGGGAACTGAAGGATATCATTCTTAAAACAGCCGAGGTTCAGAAAACCCACACTGCTGAAAACGTTGCAGAGTGCATCACCAACATACTCGGAGAGTACAACGTGAGTCGTCAGTCAGTGCTCTCCATCACCACAGACAACGCGGCTAATTATGTTAACGCCGTCGAAAGGCACCTGCAGGCAGCCAATGTCCCATGCATGGCCCACACTATTAACTTGGCTGTGAGGAAAGGGCTGACAGTGCGAGCTATCGAAACTCCTATCAGCAGACTCAAGGCCACAGCACTGCATTTCAACAAGTCAGCTACCGACAGCTACCTCCTGGAATCTAAACAGAAGCTGCTCGGAGTGAAACCTGCGAAGCTGATCAACGACTGCGCTACCTGGTGGAACAGCACTTATGATATGGTGTGTCGGGCAGCCGAGCAACAAGCTCCGGTGGCAGCGGTCATTATGGAGAAAAAACTCGGTCATCTCGAGTTGAGCACCAACGAGTGGACCCTTATGGAGCAGGTGAGTCACAGAAATTGAAATAACTCAGCGATTTTGACCTACATGCCTAGACTTAATAAACCAATAATAATTACTACGCGAGAAAGTTTCAGCGTGACAGAGGCGCAGAGTGGGCGTCCTCGCAACTCACTGTCAAACCTGCCTGCGTGTGTGGGTTTGCTGTAATGCATAACTAATCCATGTGTTAGGTCAATATAGTCATCAAGTATTTTTATTTATGTTATTTTTCTGTAGGTGAGAGCAGTGCTAAAGCCTTTCAAAGTGGCCACTGAGGCGTTATCAACTGATCGATTCCCAACCGCATCAGCCGTTCTCCCCCTGAAGTATGTGCTTATGTCACATCTTCAGCCATCTACCGGTGATCCGCAAGCACTTAATGACATGAAAACAAAGATCTCCGCCGACCTCGAGAAGCGCTACAGTCATATCAATAATGCCTTCATGCTGCTCAATACTGCTAGCTACCTCGACCTGCGTTTCCATCGGCTGATTCATGTGGCCCGAGACCAACAGCAGGAGGTACGTGATAACGTACACGGGGAGCTGAGCTTGATTGCGGAGGATGAAGAGCATGTGGAGGATGAAGAGGGAGCAGGCACAGCTACGGGGCCACAGCGCTCAGAGAAAACCGCTCTCAGTGCTATGGGGTCCCGTTTGGGGGATGTTTATAGCCAAAATGCTGGCCCAGGTGGTACTTTGGATATTGGAACTGTGCTACAGCAAGAAATGCAGATGTACGAGAGTGAGACCCCAATACCCACCGACAGCAACCCATTGTCGTGGTGGAAGATGTCAAGAGCCAAGTACCCTCACCTTGCCCAGCTGGCACGGCGCTACTTGAGCATCCCGGGCACCTCAGTTAGAGCAGAAAGGGTTTTTTCCACGGCTGGGATTATAGTAAATAAAAAACGCTCTGCATTAGACCCAGAAAACGTGGATCACCTGGTGTTTTTGGCTAACAACCTTTAGAAGTAAAAAGCTTGTTTGTGATGTTTGAAATGTTAAGGCCTATTATTATTATAATGTTACTACTACTGCCGTAAGCGGCGCACTTTGAGTTATTTTTGTATGCGGCGCACTTTGAGTTATTTTCGTATGCAATTATTTCACCTAAGTTTTAATCGGTTTACTACTCTGAGAAGATATCTTTCAAATGCAATGTATAAGAAGCCAGGGGATGTGTGGGGAAGTTTTTGTTTTTGGGCAAAGTTGCAAACAAAGAGCATTTGAACATATAAGCTGTGTAAATGATGCAGTCTTTGCTTAATTCATTGTTAGAAGCTGGGAGGAAAAATGAGGAGATGACTGTGTTGTTCAAAATGCTCATTAAAGTTCACAATTTAACTTTATTCATTTTGTGCCTGAGCTTAATTATTATTTACTTAATAAGAAAAATATCACCTGACTGTTGGTATCAAATGTTTATTGGTTACATACATCGAAACGCCCTCTACTGGCCAAAACGTATAACAACCACATGCCCTACAGTGTATAGGTAACCTACATAGTATTACATAATAATAATAATAATAATAGGCTAAATTTTAACATTAAAAATTCGAATATAATTCGAATGGGATTGAAGAGGAAGGTTGACAGCC
Source organism: Naso brachycentron (assembly GCA_029874485.1). Lineage (NCBI taxonomy): Eukaryota > Metazoa > Chordata > Actinopteri > Acanthuriformes > Acanthuridae > Naso > Naso brachycentron. Next base: position 2,970,539 of record JAQFJA010000020.1, read on the forward strand.
CTAATATCCATACAAACAAAAGCCAGCTATGCTAGGTAAATCAAAAAGTGCACATACTGCATTTTACAATGAATACAGTAGCTGAAATAAATTATGATGACGATCACAACCAAATGTGATGTCTACAGCACTGCTTCAACGTCCTGCCCCCTGTCAGCAACTGCTAAAGGGCTGGCAGTGCAATGCCAGCAACCAGATCGCCCACAGGCCCATGTAAAGCTTTTGGTGCGAGTGCACAGTAAGATCAACTCATATGAATCGTCTGCATCAAACTTCAAAGAAGGTAAAATTCCTTGTTGAAGAAAAAGACACTTTACTGCATGTAAGAAGACAATGACTGAACAGATCACTCAGGAAATGAAGTATAATTAAGGAACAGGATTATAGATAGATTTAGATTTGATTTTATGTGGGGTTTACCTTTGTTAACAAAACTCAAGTGTGGCTTTCCTGTTTGTGAATCCGAAGATGCAACACCATCTAATAATGACAGAGACATGCAGGGCATAAGCATACACCAAATGAAAAGCCAAAAGAAAGTAAACTCTGATCTTGGGAATGAGTGTTGCTTTTACCAGGTCTCGAACCCCTTGGAGTGAAGGCTGGTCTGTCCCGTGTGCGCTGGTCTCTGGGCCGCAGAGGTGCTGTCTGTGTCTCCGGCTTGGCTTCAACTCTTGGCTGTGCAGGGATGGGATGTCACAAAAGACTAAATGAACCACACATCCTTTTTGTCATTGCTTTCATATGCTGCTGCGGTTTATTAGAGCAAGCCTGAGTTGGTTAAGCATTTGAGTCTCAAAGCTCCTAAGTTACTTTTCTTCTTTTCTTTTAAGTTGATTTTTTTGTTTCTTTCGTCACAATTTTGGGCTTTAGCTGACATCAATTTGACTTTGAATAATTCAAAATACATAAGGATATGGAAATATAAAATGATATCTACTATGATAGAGCACTTTAATCACATTGCCCATTGTTATAGGAAGTTTTTTTTTCCAAAGCCAGTCTACAATGCTCTACAAATAATTCATCCAAGTCTGAGATAAGTCTTGAACCCAACAAAAGGAAGTATTTTTGAAGAGAGAGAAATAAAAAAGGGACCATTACCACCACATCCACAGAAAACCCACCACTTTCTGGTACAAAGGGTTAGGGTTGTACAGTTAATTTCTTCCACTGCACAACTGAAACAGCATTGGGCAAAATGATCTAGTCCAAAGTTCTGTCACAAAAATTTTAAAATCTGCTACTGTTGTTTACCATTGTCTAATCTGCTAATATAAACATTGAAGTAGTCTCCTTTTAGTGACCTACTTCTCTCAGTTAATTATATTGAAAAAAAAAAACAACAAAAAACTATCTAATCTAAATTTGTATGATTACTCTGCAAATTCAGTTTACAGTGGTAGTTGATTACCTGTGAGCTTGGAGCTTTAACAACATGGGGTGGGATTCCAGAGGAGGGGACTGTGCCAGAAGGAGGCAAGTTTTTACTTGTCACAGAGGCCCACGAGAAAGTCTGTGAGGGATGCAGCAGTGAATCGTTAGGGACAGTCAACAGCCACCATTCAACAACATACATCGATATC
>JAQFJA010000020.1:3059666-3073235 GCA_029874485.1 Naso brachycentron
TGTAGAGTGGGTGAAGTAGAGGGTAGCATAAAAATGGAAATGCTAAATTACCTCTAAATTGTACTTAAATACTGTAGTGGTGTGAATGTAATCTTAGTTACTTTCCAGTGGTGCGACATGTGAGCACTGTCTTCAGTGACTTACGTGGTAGCAGAGTGCAGGTTGGACAGCCTCATGTCCATCGTGTTCTTAGAGGGGGTGAAATCATCCACAGGTGAAATGAAACCATCCGCTTCCTCGTCCGTGTGGTTCAGGAAACCAAGAATGCTGATGTCGGGCCGGACAGTCACAGTGAATTGTGTCTTCGAGTCTCCGTCGTCCTCTGAGCCGTCCTCTTCCTCCTGCAGGAGCACAGAGAGGTCCAATGGTGGCCGAGAGTGAAAAATGGTAACAAGGTGCGGTTGCATTGAGTCCTACAGGCTCAAACGCTGCAGCGTGTGAGGGTTGTGCTGTTAGTTAGTTCAATGGTTACAAATCACCACCATACAGCATACGCATACTTCCATGATCCTTGTTTGTGATTCTTTTCTATAAACATTAGAGGGAGTTAATGAAGGCAGTCAACTCAAAGACATATTAAAAAAAAAAAAAACCTCATGAAAAATGGATTTCTGGAACCAGCCAACAGTCTACAGTAAATATTCAGCAGAACGCACGGAGCAAAATGATTATGATTTGTCTTATAACACACTCATAAAGGATCATTCTGGCTTATTACAACTTGAGTTTTACTTTTGCAGCCGTGAGCATCATTTCTTTAGCTTATTATTAGATTGAGCTCATCAAAGTAATTACCAAGTCCGGGAACATGACTTCGCTCACAGTTATTCACCCGAGAGGTTATAAATAAGGTCAATCATTCATCTGGAATATAACAGCTCCCAAACTATTTGTCTATGTATCACCTCATAAGAGTTGTTCCGATACCAATACCAGTATTGCAAATGCTGCCGATTCTGCGAAAAATGCTGGTATCAGTATTGGTGAGTACGCCAGCCTATGCACCAATCAGATACCACGTAATTTATTATTTATTATAAATGGTACCCAGTTACTTTCCAATTAGCTCAGTTAGCTGTGACTGATGTTAGGCCTTCATACCTGAAATCAATTCTTTGCTGTTCTTTGCAGCACACAGGAGACTGCACTGTAGCTCTGTCAACAGAGTTCAGACATTTCTACCTCATATGCATTTATTTTAAACTGGAAGTTATTGTTCAGTATTTCATGAGGATGGATACTGTAACAATGTTTTTGTCACACAACTGAATTATAAGTGTTGACGTAGGTTTGGCCAACTTTGCGATAATACAAACAAATCAAGAGTGACAGCAGCAGGTGGCCTTTTAAACCAGTCATTCATTACTTTTAGAATTCCACTGAACACATTTTATGTATGCACACATGTTGTTCAACTGTTTCTGGTGTTGCTCTTGTGCAGGCATCATTCTAGGTGGTGCTGTAGCTAATTGGCTATTTCTTATAAACACATATGTGTATATATTTTCAAATTAAATTAGAGTTTCTATTTAAATTTGACTACATTGTCCAGAGGTATCAAATGTGTAATGCGTACCCCTCGTCAGGAATCAGTGATCAAAACTGTGTAATTTGGTTCATTATACTGTCAAATGTATCCTCACTGGTCATGAAAACAAACTGTGATGAATGCTTTGGTTAGTTGAGCTGATAAAAATTTTACTCTTCCAGTTGAATAACTTGGAGTTCGGTTGAAATCTGATTGCTTGCTCACGTGTCCTGCCTGCATGTGTCACTTGATCTCTGTAATTAACTTGGTAGTACAATGATACAATAAAAATGTGACAGAAGTTGCATCAAACCAGAATGATCCTTTCAATCACAACACACTGCTCACACATTTGGATTAAAAATCACAGGGGGGCAGCTGCTGATTCGATGTCTCTACAGGTGCTGGTGGCAAGAAACAGGCAACTACCCAATCAGCAGGCAGCAATCACGTTCACTGGCGGGGTAAATGGTAGTTAAATAAGGGGGAGGGTGTTGAGGCAGGGCAGGGGAGCTGGCAACTGATTACTCAAGCAGCAGCAGCTCTTCACCTTGATCTCATCGAAGAAGAGTGCGGTTTCGCCCTCAATAATGGGCTGAAGGTGGAGACCTCTGCGCTTGCTGGAGGGAGAGCCCTGTGGTGATGGTTAAGAAGGAGGCGTTAACCGCACTGACGTATTCACAGCGAGGCCAAGAGGAAAATGTCGGACTGTCTTCCAACAATTACCAAATTTTGTGTCTAAACTAAGCTGAAGCTGAACAGAGTTCAGCCCGCTTTTCTCTCACTTCCTTTTCTTTTCAGCCTAACCCCAACTTATTGTAAACAGGATGTCCACGAGACCATTATTTTGAAAAACCTAACTCTAATCTAATTGATCTTAATGACCAGGGTCTTGAATATGGGCCAGCATTGTATTAGCTGACTTCCTCCAAGATGTAAACCTCACAAAAGCTGCTTATTTTCTAACATGACTTTGTGACAAACAGAGCAGGAAAATAAAACTGAATAAAAACTAACTACATTAAAAACGAGGAAAGAAAAAGTTTAAATTTGGTTTGGTTTATAAATTATGACTTTTTGAAAATTTCTAATCAAAAGTGTGTCAGAAAGGTATTGTTTATGTGAATAAGATACAACAAAGAATGATTGTTGTGGGTTAAAAGCTGGAAAGAAATTGCGATTTACTGCAGCATCATTTGACCTTTTCACTCAAATAAAAATGCTGCTTTACTTCTATTGCACAGAGTTATCTATGGTAGCAGTACCATTTTGTATAATGGGGATTATAGCATTATGCATTATATAAGAGATAGGCACTGTGGATTCATGACGAACATAGATCATATCTTTCATAACAGAAATGGTTATTAGTACTTGAATACACAAAAACAATTCCAGATTAGTCCTCATAGCACAGCAAAGTTGAATATTTCTACAGCTGCTAACCCTCTTCTGCACTCTCCTGCTTTTCATGATGTCATTTCCTGCGAACTCAATCTGCCACCTATGAGCTTCTTTTCGACCTGTGTATCCACTGAGCTGCTAAAGCCGGACTTAGAGCCCTGAAGGTGAATAGCATGTCAGTGGCACGGCTGCCACCAGTTCCCACAGCAGGCACTAAAGCCAGCATGAGCTAAGGATTAAGTGTTTGCAGACGTTTTGACAATGTGTTGATCTTTGATGCTGGCTTGTCAAAGAGCAGCAGGACAACTTGGCAGCTGTGGAGGGAAAAAAAAGGAAAAGGAAGGACAAAGATGTGACACTTACAATGACAGGGATGGTGGAGGCTCTGCACAGGATCTGCTTCACCAGACGGTATCTGTCATACAGAGGTTTCATGACTTGCCTCTCGTACTTGGTAACCTGAAATAGCAAAAAAAGAGAAACAAAAACATCTTGTTAGAACAGAGCTGGCCTCTCTCTGTCCTCATCTTTCTTCCTGCAGACTCTCTTGTTACAGCTCAAATTTAACCCGAAATAACAGCTAACTCACACTGGTGAATAACAAGTTGTCAAAGCGTGAAAGTCACTGACCACAAACCACCAAGGCTAGATACAGGACAAAGGTGAAAGTAAAGTCAGCTGTATTTCCTGTTACACAGTACGACAACACTAGCACTGATTACATAGTACATTTATTTTGCAATTGCATTTAGCAAACAAAGTGTCCTTTAGTTCTGTACATTTTATTATATATATATATATTTTTTTTTTTCTTACAGTTTTTCATCTGAGTTGTCTTTTAAATGCTATGACCTCAATTATCTGTTTTCTAATAGCAAGATAATAATAAGCTAATACAAATACAAACGTGTTTTTAAAGTCAAAGAATTAAAAGCAAATAGACCAGAGCCAGATGTAAACACTGTCTTGAAACATTATTCACCCATGACTTGCAATCTGGGTCACAATCGCGTGTGAAACAAGATTTTCTCTGTTTGAGTCGCCATGACTGGCAGGAGATCAGGTGTACAGTATGGACTGACCCTTTTGAGGAGACTGCATGTGTCTGTGCGTTTGTGTTCTTTGTATTTGAAGGAACAGAAGCGGAGGATGACTTACTGGTCGACCGTGTATGCCCTCGTAGTGGAGGAGAGCTTTCTGCAGGGCGACTTTCTCCGCTGCGATCTGCTCCCGTGTCATATCCTGACAGCGAGGGGACAGAAGAGGGTTAAAAACATTTCAGAAAAGACCTGAGTTTATGCTGTGTTGCAGCACTGTTACTCCACACACACACACACACATTGCAGGACCGTAAATTCAAGCCCTGCTGGCTGCTTTATAATTGCTGTTTATCGTATCTTACATGAAACCTCCATTGACTGGACGTGTCTATATTTTATTAATCCCTCCGTATGAGTGTGCACTGTGTCCTGGTCTAACCTTGATGTCCTCAGGCCGGTTGACCTCCTCCCTCTTCTCTTGCAGCTTTTTCAAAACTGTCTCCAGGGTGCTCTCCACTGGAGGATTCGGCACTTTCTCCTGCTGGGATTTCTTCTCCAGCTGAGAACCGAAGCTCTTGGGCAGCGTGTTGCTGCGCTGACGGGTCAGTGGCGGCAGGTCCTCTTCAGACTTCATTAGCTTGTGTTCTGATGAGGACGAGGGGAAAGACGAAAGAAGAATGCTGAATCAATGAGCTTCATTGTTTTTTCTTTTCAGTTCTGTTTAGGAGCGCTGTTCGTGTCTATGTCTCACCTTTTAGCTCTTTACGAAGCTTGGCCAGTTCGTTTACCCACCTCAGCACCTCTGGGTTTGCAGCTTTATCACTGTGGGAAGGCTAGAGGAAAAAAACAGTGAAAGAAGAGATTACAATAGATTCTCCTTTTAAAATTAAAGCAGTAGCACCTCTGAATATTTATTATGTTATGTAATTGCATCGACCATACCCAAAAAGAAAAGCTCTGTTAAGATCATCAGCCTTTTTATGAAGCTAAAAAGAGATAAATAGTCCTACAAAAACTGTAGCAGACCTCTTTTCTCTATTTAAAATACTTTCAATGAGCCTCTGAGTATTCCTAGATAGTTATTAGATAGTTATGTTTCAACTCAGTCAGATTTTGTTGTTTTTAATGTAATTAATAAAAAGACTGTTTCTGCTGTACCTACCCTGTATTTCCTCTCCTCTTCAAACCTCTCCTCATACCTATGGATCTTCTTCTTCAGTACATGGATCCTCTTTGTTATCTGGGCGGATGTCAACTCTTCTTTCTCATTGTCGCAGGAGCCAAGAGATGAACTCCGTCTGCGACTGGAGAGATTCATAACACCGTTAATTTCACTGACAGCTCCTTTAAACAGCCTCTATATACACAGCCATGTCCAGTGTTATACCTGACAAATGAGTGTGCGTTTGGTGGTGAGGGAGGCACTTCAGTGTCGTCCAGGTACTGCTGGCACTGTCCGTAAGGGTAGAAGCGAGGGGACAGCATGGGGTCACTGTCTTCCTCAAGCAGCTGGCGGATCAGACGTCCCCCGGCGTGAGGGGACAGTCGAGCTTCCTCACGGTCCATGCTCTCCCTCTGCAGTGATGAGAACGCTGGGACTGGTTCTAAATGGCACAATAACAAACAAACTCTGTGTTAAATTGTGAAGCTTTGTTTGTTCTGCGGTCAAAGAGAAGATATGCAAACAAATGACAGGTTATTCATGGGAGGTTGTTTGAAATGTGGTGCATGCTGGCCAGCAGACAACACAAAAGCTCTTGTTAGTAACCCAACAGCAGATTCACCACAATATCCCAAAGAGCATTACAGCTGCTGTACATAATAAATGAATTAACACAGTCTGGAACCAGGATATTTACTTACTTATTTATTTTTTGTTAAAAAATAGTTTCTAATGTTCAATTTTTGCAAAACAATGAATTAGTTCATTCATGTTGCAGCACTAATCTAAATTTACAAATAAATAAAGATACATTTCTTATATTCTACACAAAACAGGTATTTTGTCAACATTTACCCCCTAGGTCAATCTGGAACCACCATATTCTTTCAAGACAGAATCTGTTGTACAAGATCGGTTAAAGTGTTTTCGGAAAGTCCTGCAAGACGTTAATGTCCCGAAGATGGGAACCAATTGTCTTCCATGACACAGTAAGGTAATTTCTCGCCCTGCTGACATCTTTTTGGATTGTCTCTAGTGTTGTAAAAGTCGCCGGACATGAGGAAGCTGCTCTCTTTTAAACGGTTGTGGAATTTTTTTTTTTCCTCTGGGACTCGACAGGCACAGATGTTGTCCTGAAACAGTGGGTAAGACACGCCTACTCTCCCTCTCTCTTTTCATCCCCCGGTTACAGTCTCAGCTCTGGCAATAATTATGTCTGGTGAAAATAGCTATGCAGATACCCTTGACAATCCCTGGCCTATTAATAATGCCTGGCGCTCCGTGGGATAATGTCAGGGTGCGACCCTTTTTTGAGAGGTACAATGAGGAGTCTGTGTTGTAGTTTCCTCTCTTTGAGAAAAGAGATGATTGGTGTGTCTGCTCATGCATGTGCGCATTAGAGAAAGACTAGACAGAAATATCAGGCTTTTGGAGAGTTCCCTGGTAAAATAAGAAGGGAAAACAAGAAACTCAGCAGGAATGATAATGTAGATTTCACGGAAAAGGAGAGGTCCATTGCATAGGGAGAAGGGATGTAGAGAGAGAAAACAAGCTCAGAAGGAAACCAACCGTCAGTGTAAACATTCAAGGTGTCAGAAAGCAATCGTGAAAATATGCACGCCCAGTCTAAAACTGCACATGCATATTTTTCTTAGCTGGAGTGAGTTGAGCTGTACGAGAAGCAACGTATCTCAAATTCCAGCTCTGGTCCGGGGAGACCTGCTGCACTTTTTGGTACGTGCAGTTTATCAAGTAGCATGTTAAGGCTCGCTCACAGTGGCAGGTGGAACTCTCAGTCATGCTCTCTGTCTTCCTTTGAGCTCTATTATGGAGCTCAGAGAGCAGCGTGGGGTAGCTGGCCAGCTCGGCTCCATGGCATTCGAAATTAATCCTTTAAATCAATTGCTCAGTGATGGTACAGGATTAGATAGACTAATGAAACAAAAACATGCCAGTTTGCCATTTCACTAAAGGTTGTTGTGTGTGTGCGACGCTCGGCCACAATGTTCCAGATCATTCAAGCATGTTGCCATGCAGCAGAAAAGGTCACTCAGTCTCTTTCTTTCTTTCTTTCTTTCTTTCTCTTTGACATGTTATTTGCAGCAAAGCAAGTCAGCACTGATGTAGCACTACACTTACCATCACAACAACTTGAATGAAAAATGCTTTTGAAATCAAGGAAGGGGGTGTTAAAGAATGGAGAATCTAGAAGAACGAAAGAGGAAAGGGAAAGGACAACATAAAAGAATGAAAAAAATCACAGCACAGATGCTTTAGGCCCGCTTGGCACTTTTTATGCTTTTAATGATCATGAATTTATCATAAATGCAGATTTGAAGGACACAGTTGCAATTTCGTTAGGAATGCACAATGACAAGATCTAACTATCGCTTCATAAAAAAGGACCAGTGTGCATCTTTCTTGTTGAAAATGATATGGAAAATCTAAATAACAAGCACCTCCATAAAACTTCATAAACTCAACCGACATAAGAGCCTCAGAGTCTTGTCTCCTCCTATTAAAACTCCTGCTAATGTCTTTCCACCATCGCTGGCAGACAAGGACAGAACAGCAACAAATATCAGGTCACCATGACAGGCGCTGGCACAAAGTGTACTGGAACAAAGGTCTCACACCACCGCCTAGTGCCCTCACCCACCCATGAGCCCATTTGTAATGTATTACACCTTCTGTACAGTATGCACACATCCCCTGACAGTACTAGCTACCAATTCACAGCTTTATTAACTGCTGTATGAGCTTGCCACACTTTGCCAGAACATTAACCCCAATTTGACTCTCTCTAGAGAAAAACAAATGTGCCAGATACACAGAAAAACACCCTCACACGTTCAGCTTTGCCAAATGCATATACACAATTGTAGTTTATCCTACGACAGGCCCTGCTGGCTCTCCTGCTTCAGAAAAACTCATGTGTTCGCCATCTCATGTACCCAAAGGAGAAGCTTTATGTCTGAGCGGCCTGTCACAGCTAATCATGCAGGCTGCCTGTGCGTTCTTGCTGCCATGCACTCAGTTATGTATTCAGTACAGAATGTGCAAAGGAAAGCTTTCATAAAAGATGGAAAACCAAGGGGAAAAAAAATAGGCAAGTGATCTAATACAAAATGTTTTCGTAATGTCACTGTCAAAAAGCTACCAGGATTGAAAATTTCCTGAACAAACAGTAGAGAGCCGACTTGGCCGACATCCTCCCATAAGCAAATCACAAATTTAATTACAAGTACACACAATTAGAGACAACATGGACAGAGTGAGGATCAATAATGCCACAACTACGAGCAGACGTTTGTTGGTTCAGAAACACTGAAATTCTTGACATTTTTTCTTTCGTGCAGCAAATGCTGCACAGCAACAACAACCTGATTTTCAGGATTGCATTTGGCCACTAGAGAGCTCCACAAAACATACAATAGCCGGCTAGTGCTCCAAACACGAGGCTGTTGAAGTTGAGAGAATTATTGCATGGTACAAATTTCCTTCCACATCAAACAGGAAACTGGACAGACTGACGATCCACGTTGACAGGGAAATTAAAAAAACATGCCACAACATGCCCTTTAACTGCATTTCACTATATGGAGTGAATCTGTCGGTTATCATTCCAGTATATGTTTTAGCTAAAAGCTAGGCTTTCATTGCTTAACACAGAAACCCACACCCACCTCCGCTGTGTCGCAACATCCAAACAAAACAATCACTCTCTATGTGCACTGCAATTGTGCATGATTTCCTCTCTCCTGCACGAATGCCAGTAGTGCATAAACACACACATTAATAACAAACTTCAAAGAGGTCTGACAGCAAAGAGAAAAGGGACAGATATAGGAATAATGCAGTGCTCCCAACTACTTTCACAAACTCTGCATTAGAAATGACACTTGATAATCCAGCATCAATTAATAAATTAGCCAAACAAACACTTCTTTTAAATGAGATTTCGAACAAACTGCTATTGAATGCACAAGCATCGACATCATCGGCACTATTCCTGGAGAGACTGAGCAAACATGAGACATTTTCAATGGAGGACATGTCTGAAAATTTTCTGCCGTTGGTTGACTTGTACACTGCTTTCATTATTCAACACCCCCACCACCACCATTAATGATTGGTTTTAAACTGTGAATTACAGCAACAACTGAGTCTTGAAACGATTCAGTGTCAGAAATTGCCAAGAAACTGATACATCCCGAATGCAGCCCACGGTTTTTTCTTTTAACAAAAGAATAGGAGGAGTTCTAAACTTTGCCACACTCTCATAGTTACTTTGACAGATGAACACAAGACTCGAGGTTCCCATGTGGTTTAATTTAGCAAAACAACAACTTCAGTGATGCCCATTTTGTCAGCTAAGTAGACCAGCATGTGTCTGGTTTGTGTTTCTCCTTCAGAGATAGGTCTCTAGAGAACTTAAGAGGATCTTTTACAATTAAATCCGACAGAGAAGGCAGAAAGAGCTGCATTAAGAGAAGGAGAGGCAGCAGAAGGCGTGCAGCTGCTACCCAGACACCCATGTGCAGCTGGGTGGAGGGCAGCAAATGGGTTGTCTGAGCTGGCTGTGTGCTTGTGTGAAATTGCGTATATTCCAGATAGTATTAGACCTATTAAGAAATAAACTATTGCATGGCAGAGAAAAATCTAAGAGTGAAACTAACAGACTAACTAACTCACCTCCCCAGTTGCTGTCCTCAGTAAGTGCTGTCAGGTCTAGCCGGGGCACATCCTCACAGTTTGTCTTCTCGCAATCGGGGTCTGAGCCTCGCACCTCTCCACCGCCGACCCTCCCTGTTTCACAAGTGAGAGGCGACTCCTGAATCTTCATCCTTAACGTCTGCAGAACCATGAGAGAAAACACAAGAGCGCTCAACAATGATGACCAGCCTGTGAACACAGTCTTTAAGTTGAGCCACACACTCCCTCAGACTGGCCCTGCCCTAACAGAGGGGGCTGAACCCTGCACGCGATTGGCTGCCGTGGCTGGCTAAAACATCCACCCATCTGCTTTTAGCTGTGTGTAAGAGAGCTGGAGTGGATTGGCTCCGCCTTGTCTTTACCAACAAGAATCCCTCACCCCTCCCTCTTTCTCTCCCTTCCTCCCTCCCTCCCTCCTTTCCTCGCTTGTTTTTTTCTCCACAGTAGTCCTCCGTGCTTTCTGTCTCGCTTGACATGCATATATTCCCCGGCCTAGCGCTGCTCTGGAATTGTTTGTTTCACAGCAGCAAGAGCACGGGGGGTGGGGGGTGGGGGGTGGGGGAGTTGTACAGGCATACAGAGGGTGGGAGGGGAGAGAGGTGAGGACGAAGAAAAAAAAAACCAAGCAGATTGTGAGCCAGTACACGTAGGCTGACTGAGTGTTTTGGTTTTTTTTTTTCCCTCTCCCTATCTCTCTCTGCAGGCAAACATGAAGCTCAAAGCACTGGTTCTTTGATTTCATTGCTTAGCCACCAGCATCTCCTCTCTCTTTCCTTCTGTGTCAAACTTTCTCAACATGTTCTCTGTTTGCATCCGCGATTAAAGCTGTGTAACCAGTTCCAGCAAACTGTAAATTATTTGGGGAAACATACTCAGCTGGTCATGTATTTAGAAAGTGCCCACGGATCACTTGGCACTAAGCCCATGGGGTCCCATTTCCTCTGTCTGGGTGTGGGACCAAGCTATTTTTAGAAAAAACAGACCAGGAACACTGCTACTAGACCTCATAAATGCCAGACGCCTTACGGGAAAGGGTGCATTTGAGTCTGGTTACAACAGCCCTTGTTCTGTTTTTTTTCCCCTCCCCATTATACCAAGTTATTATTGTTGTTGGCAGGTTTATGAAAGATTATGGTGTAACGGCATCATTTGTCTCAGTTGTGTGAGTATGGTGTCGCTACAGGCCAAAACAGGAACTTGATTTTGCTATGATGGGAATAGGTTGGAAAAAAACGGGCATGGAGAACGTGCAGACCGTGACAGCAGAACAGCAGAAAAAGCACTTACTGTCACTGTAGTCAAGTTACAATATTTAGAGCAACACAATATTTTGTTGTATCATCTTTAAGATGCAGTGCACAAATAAACAAAAAAAACAAGCCAAGTAATTATGAAAGTACAAACAAGGAACATGTCCAGAATGAACAAAGGTCTAGTGTATGGGGGAGCAAATAAAATGACATATGGATATGAACATTGAACAAAGGTACTATGAATATGATAATTTAATATTTTTCTCTTTGGTGTCATGAAGAACTAATAGTACACCAGGAAACACATCAGTAGCTAGTCCGTTTAGTGGCATCAAACTTTGCATTACTTTAAGTAGAGCAGGCAATGAATTTTCCACAAATTTCAAAGTCACTGCACATCCTGACAGAAATCATTAAATCAAATGCTTTCACAATAATAAGAAAAAAAATCTGCATCTGTGGCTGCAGCTGTCCTTCAAATCATTTCAATCAGTCCAAATAAAAACAGATTACCTGCCTGTCAGCCCATACACCTGCCTGACTAGGTGCACTCTGCCTGTGCACTTGTTTCCCACAACAACACAGAAAGTTTAAAGGCCAGACTGACAGATATAGAGATATGGGGAGCCTAAGCAGTGATAATATTATATCAGCACCTGACGGTGAACTCAGCCTACCTCAGAAGAACACTGACAGATTTGTCTACATAACTACAGCTTCAGGCCTGATACAGAGCCGCATCTGTGCGCTGGCTGCTTGTTGCTCTGGGACTCTGTTAGCAGCGGTCTAGTGCCTGAGAAAATTTCTATACTTAAAAAGGAAGTTGTGATTATTGTCTTACATACATCACTGTGTAACTAAACATATTAATCATATACTGACTGGTTATATAATTCTCAGTATCAGGTTCATTTTCACAGCAAACCTGTTGCGTGCTGCTAATAACCCTAATGTTGACTCTGTTCTATTCATGTTCAGGTTAGCCATGACAGTGTACGTGTGAGTCATCATGCACAATACGAGGACCTTGAAACTGAAGCAGTTACATAATTCGGCATTAGCTATTTTATTATTAAATTTAATAATATATGTTTATATATATATTTTTGCTACCTTTTCTACTGTGACATGCCAGAATGTCTCATGGACTATGCATGCTGAGGCTGTTGCACTGCAGCGCCAAAGAGTGCAAACAGCTGTTATGCTTTTTGTTTTTGATCCACGAAAAAACTTGAAATTTTTCTTGGGGGGCTACGTCATCCTTCCATGCTTTATAATTGTTGCCAGTTAATAACTACACTGAGAAGTAAATTACAATTAAATTAAAGTATGCAGTCGTTAAAGGAGAAGTTTGTTTTTTTGCACATTAAGCCTTATGACATGGATATTTTGGATCATATACAATGTTCTCTACAGCATTACTATGATGAGCAGTGCAGTCTTGAGGACACAAGCTCGTTGCTGACATCACTGCTAGCTGAAAACAACAGAGGTGCAGAGGCATTGAAAGTTCTTCTACAGTCCGTTGAAAAACAAAATAAACGCTTGTTTCAGAAGACGAGAAACTCACCAAGTGTTCAGTGATGTTCTCTCATGTACCAACACTAAAACACAGCGTTAAACAACTGCTTATAACCTAGAAACTGCTCTCTCAGCTGCTTCAGGAAACAAACAAAACAGTCATTTTTGGGTTATAATCGTTTAACTTTGTGTTTTTGTGTCGGTACATGAGAGGACACCAATAAATGTTCAGTGAGTTTCTCTCGTCTTTTAAAATGATCGTATATTATGATTTTTGACGGATTGTCGAAGCACTTTTAATGTCCCTGTCCCTCCATTTTGTAAGCTAGCGGCGATGTCAGAAATGAGCTCAGGTTTCTCAAGACTGCACTGTTCATCACAATAATGCTGTATAACACTGATTATGATCATAAATATCCTTATTATAAGGCTTAATGTGCAAAAAAACAAACTTCCTCTTAAAGCTTTAAAAACGTGTCAGATGGGTGAATGTTGTGTGTTAGGAGTCTTATAGTCAAAGGGTGTTGAGAGAGCAACTCAACAACACAGTCCATCTATGATTATATTATCTGCTTTACAGACTCGAAATGAGCCACATATCTTCAGCAAGCTGACTTTTTGTTGTCAGACCTCTTTAATATGCAAATGACTTGCGAAAGATTCTCACTTGATAATTACTAGTACCAATCAATCTTATTTGTTTTAACTGATAAATCAATCTGCTGACAAAATAACCAGAAGCATCACTGGCATCAGTGTTGAGGGTACAATGCAAACTCACTTCAAGCTGCTTGGAGGAGTAACACATGGGATTAACAGAAGCACAGATGTTACAGTTCACCAGGGTCCTGCTGTGTTCAAATAGAAATCAAATGTACGTGCATGCACACACACACACACACACACACACACACACACACACACACACACGAAACCTCACACTGC
>JAQFJA010000020.1:3118933-3132154 GCA_029874485.1 Naso brachycentron
CCACTTCTACAGCTACAGGTAATGTTACAGCTACAGATCTTATACAGGAAATTAAAACAGATGATCATGTCTACCTTCCTCGTCTCCCCAGCCGGTGGCATAGCAGGGTGTTCCGACGGGCCTCATTGCCCCAGGCTGGGGCAGACAGATGGGGCTGATCTCCTCTGTCATATTGACAGGCTCAGCCAAATGCACTAAGGCTATGTCGTTGATGGGGTTTTGGCTGCTGACGTACCCCTCATGGGAGATAAAACCATCCACCTTATAGCATTTCTCTGCTGAGGGAATGTCCAAGGAGGAGTTCATGTGGTGCTTCCCCAAACACATTTGCCAGATGGAGGGGTTCTGCAGGTAGCTGGAAAATGGGAGGGAAGGCTGAAAATTAGAACTTACTTTAGTTTTTCCCATTTGGCTGTTGTGCAAGCTGGTAGCCGAAATAAAAAAGGAAAATGTGCATAAGAGCTGCTTTTAAGCCTGCAAGTTTTAGACACACTCACATATCATCATTGTTTATTCACACATCCAGCAGCTTTGGAGCAATATCAATTTATTATTCACTTGGAGTTGTGTTTATGTCCACGAAGTAAATTAATTTCCAGTATTCTTTTCTTTTTCTGGCTCTGTTCTTGGCCTCTACCAATTTTTTGAGGGAAACATTTAATATTAGTTGCTAAAAACATCATAATTTTCATCAGAGAGTCGAAAATGGTAACTCCCTGCTGTTTGGTCCTGAACAGGTAGTGCACAGTGGTTTTTTGTTATTTGTTGGTTTTTTTTGCCGCAGTAATGAGAGAGAGAAAAAAAACTGAAATTGTGCGCTGGACAGCTAAACAATTAAACTGTAACTCGTCATAAAACTTTGAAAGGCCAAGCTAAGCAGCAGCTTTAGGTGTTAATCCATCACTATGAGTGACACCTCTTACATGAGACATCACAGTGTCTTTTGACAAATTCATTTTATTTTTCAATAAGAATAGAATTACAGCCACTTTAAAGATGACGTGTATTGCAGATCTTTCTGTATCTTACTTTGGGACGCAGTCAGCAGTAGTAAGGATCCATTCCTCATGAATCAAAATACCTCCGCAATAATGACTAAAATCACTGGACATTATTGAAGCCTGTAGAAGAGAATACAGTTATTTAGAATAAAAACTGCCCTCTGTGAGTGTTTATCAGCCACACAGAGAAACAGAAGTTGACAGTACCTGCATGGAGACTTGCCAGGGCCAAGAATGGGGGATTGCCTCGTCCCCGTTGACCACCCTTGCGTTGGTTGTATTGGGTGTCACTGCTGGGTTTCCACAATTTAGTGGCCAGTCTGGAAAGAAAAAACACAATTAAATCATCTATAATTAAGCTACCATCTCTTAACATTCATTCAACCTGTGTTTATAATCAAAACTTTAAAATAAGAAAGCAGATGATCTTGTTTCAGATCCTGCTATGGTTTGTTCCATCTAAGTTGAACCAAATGTTTTAAGGACCTTTGTTTTGTTTTCATTCCAAGCTTCAAATCTCCTTTTTGAAACTGGCAATCTCCACGTGAGATCACAAGACATGCCCATAGAAGAGATAGCTATTGGTATAAGCCTTCACTCACTGATAGTTATGTTGTCCCATGGGTTAGGAGGTGGAGGAGATAAAGTTGGAATAATATTGGCATCAGTGGTCCAGTAACCACGGAAACCACTCTGCTGACCAGCATCGTTACTCAGGAAGCGAATGATGACTGTTTTGCCAGGGATGGTGATGATGGGTGGAGGGACCAAGCCGCAAAATCGACCTTCAATAAAGACAATAAATGAGAGTTTTCTCACCTTTATGCAGTACATTGTCAAGAACATCTAAGACATTGACACTTTTCACACTAACCTGAAAAGAAAATATACATTAACTAGAATATGTATGTGATGCGTTTGTATGCCTCCATCAATTAATCAAGTTACAGCTTACACCCATATCTGTCCAGAATTGTATAATGGACATTGTGAAGACTTTGAAGAAGTTTAATTAAAAGTAATAAATGTAATTTTGGGCAAAATGGGAGTTATCTCTATATTGAAATGTATGTACAGAGGACCATAGAGAGCTTCATCACTTGGTGCAATGACAGTTACCAAAACCTTAATATCTGGAAAACCGATGAGCTTGTGGTCAACTACAATGCTTCAAATATGGATGTTTTTGCAAAAAAGTTACAAAATCAAAAACTTGGAGTCTTCTCACACAGGTTCAGTTTGACAGCACAGAAGAAAATGTTGCCTTTTTTTACCTTATTATCCTTTTGAATTTTATCCTATTAGAATTTTTTTTTAAATCGTGTCATAACAAGTAATGACTTCTAGCATTTTGGCCAAAAACTTGTTTTGCAATGTCTCAGTGGCTTTCAAGTAGAACTAAGTTGTATTAAGGAAACAGTGGAAAAATTAGCTGACTAAACTTTCGTTTCACTTTGATTTTCTGGTGTGGTGATAAAATTGATGCTGAGGAAACAAAGAACTTCAGTTAATTATTTAAATAATACAATTATTTAAGGACAAATGCATGTCTGCATGAAATTATTAACAGAAATAGCTTTAATGTATTTTTTAAAATTCATTTGTGGTATTTTATCAACCTCATTTACTCTTAACTGGATTGTATGAAAGTGCACAAACAAAATTTAAAGAGGGCATACAATAAAAGAGGAAAAGAAGAATGAGTCGTCCTGTGTGTCCTTTGAGATCACATGGCCTTTTCTTTAGTTCAACCAGGAGCTGACCAAAGTGTGTGTAACTTAACAGTGACCATTCACCGCTGAATTCTAATAAGGTAATCCTTAAGTACAATTGAAAAAAGGCATTTCTTTTATGATCATGAGAATGGGATGGATGGATGTATGGCAAACCTGAAAACAAACTGTCTCCACCTAAAGTTTTCATTGGTGTGGAAACATAGACAAACAAAAGGGACACAAGATAATATGCAGTGTAGTTGCCAACCTTGTGATTCCATGGTTTCTCCATTGAAGATCTCCACATAGTCTTCGCAGTTTCCAAATAAGTTTAAAGTTTGCAATTCGAAGTGAGTGAAGGCTACTTGGACACTTGTTGCTGTAGGAATGGAAATACGCCATGTGCACACGGACCTAGCATTGTAGTCACTGGGCCAGTTAGGAGAGATGATTTCACCCTGTTCACTGTCGAAGACCCCTCCACAAGGAGCTGTGTGTGTGTGTGTGTGTAGACAATAGGGAGGAGAGAGGGAGATGGGTCAGGGGAGAAAAAGCAGACAATAAGATACATTAGTTTTGCTTTAAGACACTCCCTTAGTGTCTTGTCTGCTTTACTCTTCTCCTGTCTTACCCTGTCCGGGGTCCACTGCCCTCCAGGTGGCACTGAAGCCTGTGTCCACCACTCTGTTATTAGAGGAGAAGCTGATGTGAAGTGTGTCTCCATCGCTTACTAGGTCTTCAGGGGGTATGTGGCCACAGTACGTGCCTGGAGAATCAGGAATAATTGTTAAGCTTTCTTTTCAAAGGAACCTTTGTCCTGATAGTTTCTGTGCGATATTAAAAGAATATTGACATCGCTCATAAGAGTTATTTAGAGATATTTAGGACTGAGATAAAGGAGATCACAAGCAACACAGCATTTAGCTCAGAACTACACCTGCTAGTGTGTCTTATGTCCCTTTACAATAGCTGTAAAAAGCTAAAGGTAAATGCAAACCCATTCCAGGGAGGTGCTGGCAAACATAAAAAAAGAGACAGGAAGGCTTCACATTTATACAGTGCAGATATAGTTATTTGTTTTAAGTCTTTAGGCTTTTTTTTTTTTTTCAATTAATCTTCTCTCTTAGTTTTTAGTTGTTATAAAGGCTAAATTACCATGATACCTTCATGGGGCCTCAGTCTTTTTAGTGCTAATTAGCAAACGTTAGCAGGTGGGATTAGTGCAAGTTGTATGTAACTAAGAAGATAAATATGATACCTGTTGAATATTGCACTCGTATTGTAATTGTCAGAATATTAGCATGTTTAGCTCAAAGCAGTACAGTGCCTATAAGTACAGCCACCAACAGCAAGGTAACACAAACAGTAAATTTGAAACTGTTAAAGCTTTTTTACATAAACTTTTCATCACAATCATTGTCAAAGTGGTGATTTTTGATGGTCATGATTGTGGCTGTCCAGGATATTCCATATTTTTTTTGGTTGCTCAAATTTGTTTCTCGAACGGAGCAACAAAAATTTAGATTCTTATCATAATACCAGTTGTTGCAGGCCTCTAACATATTTGAATAACCATAGTCTGGTGTAACGTGCCTGTTGAGATTCATGTTTGTGATGTTGACTGAGAAGCATCATGATTTCTTGTAGACATTTTCTATAAACATTTTTGTATCAATGCTTTTCTGTTTTGTCATTTTTGCCTTATGAGATTTGATATTGTTAAAAAAATGCTTTTTTCTCACATCGACTTGAAACATGTATAGAACCAAATCTACTTTTTAAAATTTGGCCCTTTTTTTCACTGTTCTCTTATCCTGCATCTTTCTAGTTTATGCTTGTTTTTTTAATCTTCTTTTTTTTCTAGGCCTCCATTGAAGTGGCTTCTTAGTTGATTGTCGTGATTTGAAGCAGGGCTGTCCTAGTTAATATGAATGTGGTGAGTTTGGGATTTTATCATAAGGAAGGCAGCCAAATGTCAATCAATAACTTAAAATAAATAATTGCATCCAAGTACTCTGACACATCATTCACATGTGCTAATAGGCTGCAATAACTGTGCTTGAATGTTTGCAAGGAGGTGAAGCAGTGTAACATAAAGCAAAGTAATAAAATCAATGAAAGACTCTTAATGGTCAATATCCACATACCTAGACTTCCAACTCCATCTGTGAGGGTGACTTTGTCATTCAAGCACGCCTCACTTTCCTCCAAGGAGAAATTGTGGAACTGGAGATGGACTAGTTTGCCAAATGGAGCCTGGATGTTCCATTGGCAGCTGGCTTCGTTGCTGTAGCTGCCAGGGAAACCCATGGAGGACAGCATGCCTTCTGTGTCAGTCAAGTCCTTTGGTCCTCCACAGCCAGAAACTAAAGGATGGAGAAAAGATGGTGAGAAGATCAAGAAATTCCTTGTACCATATTTAGTTTTTGAGCTAAGTGGGTCAGTTTAGACCAGCTGGATCCATACTGTGCTCATTGTAGATTTCTCTGCGGATGATATTTTCAATCCAGGGGATGTAGGCAGAGGAACGGGTGAACACCGAAGGCTTTTTATCCATGATGCATCCAATAGGGCCAAAGCTGGTTATACCATGAACTTCCCAAGGACTACCAGGGGCATCCTGGCACACCAGAGGACCACCTGAATCTCCCTGTGTAAAAGGTTAGATGTATAAATTCATACTTAGGATCAGAATGTTGACATATCATTGTCATCTGTTAGTCCTGTACTCTTGTTGGACTCATTCTACCTGACAGACAGACTTGAGCTCATCGGGCAGGATATAACCACAGCAGATCATGGAGGTCTTGACCTGGAACCACCAGTAATCCATCCTTTTGCAGGTGTCAAAGGGCACTACAGGCAGGGCGACCTGGTTAAGAGTCTCTGCAGCTACAGGGTTCAAAGAATCTCCTGAAAATCAAACGAAACAATTTAGATTATTAAAAAAAACTTTCAACTTGACACAGTGAGGAGAATACGAGCACAACAAACACAAGACACATTTGCACATTAAGTCCAGCAGAGGGCATGCAAACTAGGTATTTGCATAAGAGTTTAACATAGGAGGGTTGAGTGTCTCCCGAAGTGGTGTAAAGTTTGAGGGAGTAAAATAACTTGTTTAGATCTGTTTTAAAGGTGAGACTACTGTTATCACATGAGTATAAACATGCAAATGTGAACTGCATGTGCAGTACCGGTCTCATCTCCCCAGCCGGTGGCATAGCACTTTTTGTCTGCAGGTAGCATTTCCTCCACAGAAGGAAGACAGGCGTAAGAGATCTCATTGCTGGGTGTCACATCTCCATCCAACCTGACCAGGGCAATGTCAAACTCCACTGTGGGCACTGTAGGATACTGGAATCCTTCATGACGGTAGATACCAGACACACCGAAGCAGCGTTCACTCGTCTCTGTTTCGGTCAGGTTGTGTTTGCCGAGGCACATGCGCCAACGCTGCAGCTGATCAGCATAGCTAGGTGGCAGATCAGCAGAAAAAAAACAATCATTTAACACAACAACACACAGTGAATAGGTCAAAATACATATTACTGCCATTGCATCCCATAAAATGACAGGATATTGGAGCTTTGCAATGTGGAAATTCTACTTTAAGAAACATTTGTACCTTAGCCTGCATATTCTGACATTTACTGCAGCGTGTATATGTTCTACTGAGACTTACAGCAGAAAAGCAAAACACACAGGCTCCTCTGTGCACCAGCATCTCTCTCTAAATGCCACTGTAAACCATTAGCCAAGGCGTTGAGGCATTTCTAAAAGGCATTGCTCCTGCACTGTAATAAGCCTGAGGTAAAAGCACAGGCGCCAGTGACTGCCTTCTGAGATTAAGCAAATAGGCTTCAAAAAAGTTTTAGAAAACTCTGGGGGAAAAAAAAGTGACAGCAAAACCTGAACTACAGTGCACACATAATTGCTATGTCCATCCTCCTGCAGTGTCATCCTGTCGTTTTTACACTGCCACTAAAATAAAACGATTATTTAAAATACTGAACTACTGTACTTATTTCTGAAACTTTTGTTCATGTACTGTGTGTGAGAAGAATGAAAGGGAGCAATTACTTTATGAAGCAGTGGGCTGCTGTAAGTACCCAGTTCTTATGAATGAGAGTGCCACCACAGGTGTGTGAGAATGAGGGTTCTGGACGACTCTCCGGCCAGACCTGAGACAAACATGCAACAACAAGCAGAGAAGAAGCCATTACAGATACTTTTAAAGTGATCATTAAAGATGATATTCGCATTTCACTTTCCTTTTTTGTTTATTAGCATTTGCTGTGATGATTCTAGACAATTATCCTGTTAACTCGAAAATAGGGGATACATAAGCAGAATGAAGTGCTTGAAGTTCACATTTTAAACCTCGAGGTCATCATACAGAATATTCTTGTTCTCGAGAAGTGTACTGTCTGACATTTTTTATATCTCTAGTAGAGGACATTGTTTAAATAACTGAACTGAATGACTCCCTGAAATGATCCTGCTCTCTGTGAGTTGATACTAGAGCTTAGCACCGTAGAAATAATAAAACAAGGAATACATCTGCACCGTAGACAACATATTTTGTTTTTCCTTGCACCACACCTCTGTGGCACATAACCTTGTATATGTACTTGTCAGGCTCACAGCAGAAAAGCATAACACATAGGCTCCTGAGAGCACCAGCATCTCTCTCTGATGTAAACCATTAGCCAAGGCATTGAGACATCTCTGAAAGGCATTGTTCTGGCACTGTGACAAGCTTGTGCCCCACAAGTCCTATTTTGTAATGCATGTCAGCTGCCAGATTTTTCAGCACAATGACTTAAAATGAGAAGCAACGTGCCAGTGTTACAGTTTGTTATAAATTTGTTTAATCCAGGGAGGAGCAAAAACAAGGAAATCTTGTATAATAAAAAGACAATGGCCCTGAACAAAAAAAATTAAGTGGATTATATTTCTTGAAAATTACAAAGGTTGTTGTTTATGGAGTTAATAGAATTATTAGGTGGTTGAAGTGCTTGCTTGTCTGAAACCAATTTGTGGCACTATGAGAGATGGTTAAGTATCAGTGACGCAACAAAATTGCTGCATCTGTACTTTTAGATTTCAAATAAATTTTAAATGAGCTAGGTTACAATTGTCTATTGCTACATTTTTTCACCTTTCGTAGTTTACAGTGCTGCAGTGTGAATAGGCGGCTGAGCCCGAGACTGAAGTCTCTAATATGCAGCTGTATCAAACATTTAATGGGATAATTAGGTGTAAAAAAATGTATAGGTGCCGTTTGTAGGGAAGGACTTTGCTATAGGAGCTTTCTGTGTGGAAACAGTATCTTTACCAGCTAAATTTTCAGCTCACACCGGCTTATCCTTCATTAAAGACCATTCTCAGTTCACTAGTCAGCAGCTGAACTGAACATTCGGCTGGGTTTCAGTTCAGTGAGTGGGACAACACAGGAGGAGCTCTGGTCAAGCACAGAACAGTTCAGTGAACAAATCTTTTTAATGAACACATTCTATGATTTAGCACACTGAAAAAAAAACTTTTTTCCCCCATCATTTGTCATTGTGTGCTACAGCTGGCTAAGTTTTGTCACTGCTGAACTTTACACACACCACTGGATTTTAAGATTTAAGGCATTTATTTCACCATGACCATATGTTCTCACAATGCCAAAGAAAGATCCAAATCCACTCTAAAATTTAATGGGGTCTCTCTTGGCAATGCTTAATCCCTCCTAAAATCAGGCCAGCAGTTTTCTTTAATCCCGCTAACAAACAGGGAAATAAACCAAACCTAAAACATAACCTCTTTAGCAGAGGTAATAATAATAATAACTTTGCTGGTTTAACTGTATCTGAATCTGCCCTTTGGAAATCACAGATATTTTATGCTATTGGTGATTAGAAATGTATTAAGCTGCATCTTCATGTAAATCCTCTACATTTATAAGCAGAGTTTCTCACCTGCATGGACACCTGCCAGGGCCACGAGTGCGCCTTGGCGGGCTCTCCATTCACAATGCGTGTCAGAATGACAGGAGGAATGGCTGGAATCCCACATGGACTGGGCCACTCTAGAAAATTAGAAGACAACCATTGTAATCCCCTGTTGGGTTGTATGTGCATGTATGAATTTGTTTGTGTTTTGTTTGTGTAGGAAAACAAAGCCTGAATATACACTTCATATCCACAGCTAACAGATAAGCCCATGTGTTGCAGGGATTGGCTTACGAATCTCTGGCTCTGACACTTGGATTTATATTGTTTGAATTGTTTTTCCAATCACACTAGTCACACAGCTGACTCTTCTGGCTACAATAAGAATACAATATGTTCCAATGCCCCTTTGTTTTTGGTTTTCAGTAATCTGGTCCACAGTAATGTATTCAGTGTGTCTTCATGCAAACTACCAACTTCCAGCTGCAAACAATAGGTTCTTGACTGGACTTGTAAAATACATCATCTCTAGGCCAGGCTCACCACAAAATCAGCATGTATATAAATTTCTTGTGGTCAACCCAGAAGCTTACTCTAAATTGTCCCAGTCACTCTTATTACACAGTTTCTGTCATCATCTCTCACTCTCCCTTCCCTTCCTTTGCTCAACACATAGGCCACCTCTGGCCAGACCCTGACGTTAAAAAAAAAACAACAACCAATGAGCAGCAGAGTCCATCTATAAAACTCTATTTCAGCAATTGGCTTGGCAGGAGCCAGGGCCACCTGGGCCTCATCGCTAGATGAAGGATGAGGATGGGGTGACAGCCAGCAAGAAAGAAAAGCAAAGCACTAGGCCACTTCACGTCGTGCTCTCAGCACACCTTATCAGTTTTGTTTGACTGCACATCTCAACAAAGAATGGAAGAGATGGGAGAGGGTGGTGTGAAGACAGAGCGAAGATGGGAGTAAGGATGAATCAAATGAATATAAGGCAGCTTTCAGTGCAGCTTTAAAGGAGCTGTTTGAAACTAAATGCTCGTCATTGTGACTGCTGGAAAATACTGGTCCAATAACCTGAAGAGCATGTATTTTATTGCTGGAGAGATGTTTAAATGTGTAAAAAGAAACCCCATATAGTAAGGCTACATCATACATACAAATACAATATTTCACATCTGACACATACACGCAATTACTATAAAAGAACACTGCAGCCATGTGAAATCTAGTAATCTATGGGGCTGCAGCTTGGTATTATTTTTAATGCCAGTAACTCTGATAATTATTTTGCAATTAATAAATGAGTTGATCAGTTTAAAAAATGTCTGCAAAAAGGGTAACACTTCACCCAGATCACAAGGTCATATATGAAAATGGCCTGTTGTGTCCAAACAACAACAACAATAACAACAACACTTTTACACTGAAAACAACTGTTAACTGTCAGAAAACTGGGTGTTGATTCTCTTTAGGTTCAGAGATTCAGTGCATAATGCAGCTCTAACTGTACTTTTAATAGTGCCAGATAATGAAGATGTTAGCAAATTGTATTAGCCTCAAACGGATACTCCACCTATGGGGATGTCGTCCCAGGGGTTGGGCGGTGCAGGCGGCTCAGTTGGAGCAGGCAGACTGGGGTTTGTTGACCAGTAGGCCCTGAAGCCTTTGGCCTCAGTGAACAAGTCAGAGTGGAAACGAATCAACAGCCTGTCGCCTTTTGATGTGATGGGCGGAGGCAGCGTAGTCCCACAAAATGGACCTTAAATGTATAAATTAAGTGACACAGAGGTATATGAGTACTATGGCAGATAAAGTAACAGTGAAGTTACACAGTTTTATTTATTAATTAGGTCCAAAATGGTTAATAAATTCATTGTTGTGTCTTATTTTTGATTTGAAGCACTTACCATACTCTTGAATCAGCTCATTAGTAAAAATATCAATGTCATACACCTTTATGTTATCATAGCATAAGGATGTTATGAAATCTCCGGCTTCGAGGTCAAAGTGGGTGAATGTCAGTGTGATGGGTTTAAAGAAAGGGGAAATGATGTTCCACATGCACTCTGTGTTAGCCTTGTAGTTCATAGGCCATTCCTGGGACTTTATCACCCCCATTTCCTCTGTGGAAGAAAAGCCACAGCCCTGGACCTCTGAAACAGGAAGAGGGAGTCATAGAGAGACTTCATTAGATGCATGATTTTAATTTGATAAGTGTGGACGTTTGAAAGTATCTGCCTGTGACACGGAAAGTCTTGAGGAGAAAATGTACCTTCTCTTTGTCAAAAAAAAAAGGGCCAATACTAGAAGCTTAACCTGACTAAACTTAAGTATAGTTATTGTTATAAACTATGTTTATGTATACTTTCCATGTATTTGTACCATGTCAGCTAATGGACTCTGACTGATTTGATTATTTTACACTAGACTTTACAACTGTACATTATGTTGAAAAATCAGCTATGCCTTAACCATCAACAAAGTGTTATATGATGATGAATAAAAAAGTTCCATTTAGCACAAGTAATACTTTCACCTATGAATCACACATGCATTTTGCACAATTAATACTTTCACTTGTGAATCACACTTGCATTTTGCTAAAATTAAAAAAATGCACTTTTATTTAGGCAGGACCTTTAAGCTGTTTGCAAATTTATTCCTACATTATTGTACTGCTACTTTTACTTAAGTCAAGTATTTTACCCACCTCTGCATGAGGGGTGTCACGTTATTTTTGTACTTGATAATCACAATAAAGAAAAAGATAAAGACATTTTATCTTGCATTTAAGCCTCACTCTGTACTCTGACCTGTGCTCTGACGAGTTCAAATCTTTATCAAATGCTTATCCAGCAACTTTTTAAACGCATATATGATAGAGGAGTGAGATTTTTTATGGTTGGTTTTAATCAGGTGTTTAGCTATTTCAGCAATGTTTGACTTCAGAGTGAGCATGTTTTGTGTGTGTATCACAATGTGTGTGTGTGTCCTTTTGGACCTGTGACATCCTCATGATACATGGCCTTCCACTTGGCAGAGAATCCTCGATCTGTGAGGCGACTGTCGGACTGGAAGGTGACAAATATTGTTTCAGTGGCACTGACCATCACAGGTGGAATGGTGTAGCCACAGTATGTGCCTGAGAGTGAGGGGGAGGAGGGAAAGAGGTATAGGATGAAGATAAATGGAAAAAATAGAGTCATCTAAACAGATAAGAGAAGAGCATTAAACACCGTGTGCACTATTGGGTGCAAAGTGTGTGGTGTGTGAGGCTGAGTGCTTTGTTTGCAGTTAGTTGTTAATGGATGGATTTGACGAAGCAGAAACAAATGAAGGTGACGTTTCTGTTTGAGAGTGCAACTTCATTGACCACTGAACAATCAGATCAAAAACAACACTTTTCCTACCAAGAGCCTGTGAGCACAAAAAAGAGCACCAAATGAAAATGTGTGCAGACATTAGTGGCAGACATGTAGTGCTATTGAAACGCAAGATGCTGCAATCAGCTTAAGAAAAGATATTTCTGACTGACAGAGGATGTTGTTTCAGCAATCAGTAGCATTCAGTGTGTGATTCATGCAGATTGTTAAGTACTGCATGTGAATACTAATTGTTCATTTTTCCATTTATCAGTCTTAGGATTACTTTTTAGTTCTTATTTGTAAAGCAGGACTGGTAGCGTATTGACATGAGCTTATTAATTTAAGATTTCATATGTAAAAGGAATATTGTGTTATTTCTCTTTAAAGTGACTTAAACATGCTTCAAGGGACCTTTGAAGATTATGATTTTTCAGACTTCAGGTTTTCAAAATAGAGCTTTAGATGCCTCCTCTCTGCTTTTCATGTTTTTCTACAAACATAACCCCCCTGCAATAATTGGACACACCACTTACACACTCATCACCTACTGTACCTATGTTATTCTTCTACCTCAGCACTTTAGTCCTTGAGAACCCAGCAGTAGATAAAGCTGTATCAGCCTCACTGCAGCCACTTCAGTGAATAATAAGGAGAGGTAATTTACAGCTTGCTGGGCTCCCTCCACAGAAGATCCTAATCAACAGTTTTACAGCAGGAGACAGATACTGCGTGATACTGTTCTTTCCGAGCTGTAAATTTAGCAACGTGTAACAACTTCAAGCCAAAGTCCCAGTACGTAATAACCTTTCATATTCTTTGTTTGTGAATATTAACTGTTTGCTGGGTTTCTAGGTTGCTGTCTTTGTCTTGGTGCCCGATCACCTAAACTCAAAATGCAAGAAAAAGGGGAAATTCTAGCCTTTTTGCTTCATTATGGATCCACAAACACAAGGCCTTGAACAGCAAAAACAGTAAAGATTTTAAAAGTGGATCGACAGTTTATTTAGGGAGCAAAAAAGTTAGTTAAAGGCATGAACATAGGTAGCATGTCAACCTGCAAAACAAATTATACAGCTAAGAATGCATAAAAACAACCCCAAAAAATCAGTGTTGCTTAATGTGACTATGAGGAACTTTCAGTTTTGTTGATTCTAGCGGCCCCTTTGGACAAAAGTGGTAGTGACACAAGCGCCTA
>JAQFJA010000020.1:3138434-3161977 GCA_029874485.1 Naso brachycentron
GAATGGGGGGGTGGGTATTTTGAGTAATGTCGTCTTCTGTTTTGAAATTTAACACTGAATTGATATTTTTACTTGAAAAAACTCCCATCTCTGACACAGTAAAATTATGCAACAATCATTATACTCTAACATCCAAGAGTAATTACACTCCAACATGTACCATGGTCACATAGTGGTAGAAGAAATTCAAATTAAATCATCTTTGTCCGGAGGAAAAGTGGACCTAAAGCACCTGCTGACACCTGTGTGGGTTCCAGGGATGCTGGCTGCTGGTTTTGTCATTATTTGTCCCACCATCAAGGCTATTAGTGACTTTTTCCGTTGATTTTTCGCCACAAAAAAATGACGAAATGCTGTTGCCATTATTGGTAATTGCTGCTAGCAAACTGAGGTAGTAAGCTAGTTGTTACTGTTTAATGACAGCTAACTTGACACTATGGAACTGGATTTTGTGTGTCGTTCCAAGCATGAAGCGCATCGCTACTGCAACAATATGAGAATTCGATCCACTTGCATTTCAGATCCTTACTGTCTTTTTAAAATTGCCTGTATTATTATTATCAACTTGTAGTCTGACCAGAAGTGGGGATAAGACCTATCCGAACCAGGAATAAAAACTGAATGGAATGACCACAGGGGATTCGCACTCAGGTTATAATGCATTATAGAGACGGGCTTCATAGAAAGTGTTATTGTACTTTAAATTCATATGTTTACATTCCTAATGTTGGTAACACTTTCTATGAAACTTGTCTCTTTAATGCATTGTAGGACATTATGAAGTGGACATAACTAGTTACATGCAGCAGAATGATGTAATTTAATTACGTAATAAATGTAATTGTAATCTGTTACAGGTGCTAAGAAAAAAATGTGTAACATGCACCATGCCTTCTTTTTCCAGTTCTAATCAAGGCTGGGTAGTAAAGTTTGATGCTGATCCTTATGCTTTTGATTGGTTCTCTTGTTTGAATTGCCAGTGAAATGATTACGTCTATGGATAAAAACACTAAAAAAGTTAGAAAAGTAATTAAAAAGTAATCAAATGTAATAAGTTACATTACTTAGATAAAGCCATTGAAATAGTTACATTACTTATTACATTTGAAATATGGTTACTAGTAATCTGTAGTCTATTTCATTTCCAAAGTAACCTTCCCAACCCTGGTTATGGTTGCTTATAACTATGATTATACAGCACTATGGGCGCATTATAACACATTATAAGTATGTCCATAATGCATTACAGATGCATGCTTATGTAATGTTTATTAAAGCACAAAAGAGCATGCTGGTTATCGAAATTATAAATCCAAAATTGCTGCTAAAAGTTACATATGTGCACCTTTAAGCATATTGCGCTGCAGAGTTTATTTGATTTTTATCTTATCTGAGGATCATTTTAATTAACATAAGAAAAAAGCTTCAGAACAAGATCGCAACATATATTAAAATATTGTACCAATGATGCATTTTGGTATACAAATAGAATTTTCTAAGGAAACATACTCACCATCTACATGAGTAGAAGAGTCTGCCTTGCCAATGAAGTAGATGACTATAAGGCCAATGCAGGCACCGGTCATGGCCACGAAGAGAAATATCAGACATGTTTCTAGGGTGCTCAGACCCTTGGACCGTCGATGACCCTTCTCCAAATCCATTTTGATCACAGCGGTGAAAAATGCACCAAACTGTGCCTAATCCAACAATTTACCAAGTTAGTATTACCACAAGCAGGACCAGGTTGCTCATGAACTTTTGCAGCACAGAAGAACCTTGAGTTCCTTCAGATGAGCTATTTAAGCATGCCAGCCTCAGAGGGCTGGATGAGACTGAGCAATAAATCATGCACTATCATAGCAACAAGTTAATAAGTATTGATGGCGTCCTTAGCAAAAGGTCAACAGGATATCTTTCAACTGATTGAAATAGAGGATAAAAAGTACATCTCTTACCTTTGACACAGAGATGCTTGTATTTTGTGTTCATTGCAATCATTATTCATTCAGGTGGGATAATCAATGAGGACAATAGAATTGTGTAACAAAACAATGTTTTAAAGCCTTTTCAAATTGTACTTCATTTTTTAAAAACCTGATGACTGAATGCTTTATTTATAGCTCATTCATAAGCAAGGCACTGTGAAATTTATTGAGAGTCAACAGGTCTACTAAAAGCTTTGATCACATGCTATGAAGGTCACAGTTGCCATTGAGGACAATGAGTTTATGCCATGAGTGTTTGTCTTTTTTTTTAATTTAAGCAACTTGACTTTACATTTTTAAACACACAGATGATGTGTATTTTATGAGCTAACTGAAGTGTTTTTAGACTAAATGTTTAAATTTGAATACTGTAAAGCAAACACAACAATAAGTTAAAGTTTAGAAATGTGTACGTATTTATATTTATTTATATCCAGTAAATGTAAATTGCTTTGCACCATTTACATCGTTTTCACCTGTACTATCTGCTTTTTGACATACTTTAATGTACTATAGTCCTGACTGTCTTGTCTTTTTTTCTTTACATCCTTTTTTTCAGCCTTTTGTGGCCTATAGACGTATGTCTTTCTCTATGTGCGGACACTAAAAGCAATGATTAAAATTTTATGCATATGTGTTCACATACTTTGCCAGTCAAGCCAATCTGATTGACCCCTAAAATACACTGGATGCGGAACGATACGTTTTTATTTTAGTCAATGTGTCAGCAGCAGCGTCCGGAGGCCCTCCGCAACACATACGCAGAGCTTCTATTTTTGCCGGACGCCAGAGCACGGCGCATAAATTCAGCACAGAGCAGATTGTGCAGGGAAGGAAATCAGCTACAAAATACAAAATAAAACCCCGGTTGATTTTCAAAATAAAATACTCGACATGGACAATCTGGCAAGGTGGGGGAGGTTATAAAACATAATTTATCAAACTTTATTTACAGCACCTTAGAGAAAGTACTTTACAGACTGACAAGCAATAGTAAGACAAAACAAACATACACAGCTTAACGACTGAAGATTAATGAACAGGAGAAATAAGTTGTGAACACAACCTTTACACACCATCCTTTTTAAATTAATATAGTGAATTTGTGGCTTATGGCTTATTTAATGTAACATAAATGTAATATTC
The DNA here is from genome assembly GCA_029874485.1 of Naso brachycentron. Taxonomy (NCBI): domain Eukaryota; kingdom Metazoa; phylum Chordata; class Actinopteri; order Acanthuriformes; family Acanthuridae; genus Naso; species Naso brachycentron. Next base: position 3,141,569 of record JAQFJA010000020.1, read on the forward strand.
ATTCTCTTTAAGCTCTGTGTTTGATCTCCACCAACTCCTGACGAAAAAATCTGGCTCTTCAGCTCCATTATGTTTCCCGGTGGGTCCCTGGTCATCTGATGCTTCGCAGGAAGTACAGTGTGTTTTCTAAAGATTTCCCACTAAAAACAGCTGCCTGCTGCATCCAAAAACAATGCAATGAGAATGTTAGAAGTGAAGAAAAACAGTTGTTGGGTTAAAAGTTTAAGGTGCAGCTAAACAATGAACTAAAATTTGCCGTGTTGTAGCTTCAGTTAGTAGCCAAGTTACAACTAAAATAATTTTAAAAACAAATCTAAAAAACAACTGGCAAGCAACCAATATAAAGACTTAAAAATGTGTCCAGTGTGAGATATGAATCATTTCCTAGAACTGGAATGACTACAGTCATTCTAGCAAATGTGTTGTACGGCTTCACTTGACCCTAAATGCTAACAACCCACATGTTATTAACTAAGTTTACATTAATGCTGACATCTTGATTCAGCAGGGATAATGTTTACCATGTTTACTATGTCGGTTTAGCATGTTAGCATACAAACATCTGCTAATTTGTGATAAACCTAAAATTCTGCTGAGGCTGTGGAAATGTCGTTGAGACTTTATTTTAGGAGCAAAGATGAGGATCAACCGACTGACCTGCATTATCAGTCCAAGAGCACTGCTGCTTGCATGATTAAAAATCGAAGTATGTTAAAAATCGAGACTTTCTTTTGTGGTCCCTGTTAAAGTGTTGAGCTATGCATTTAGGGGACACTATATGACCTCAATTTCTAAATCCTGCCTGCTTTAAAAGACCTAAAAGACATTTCTGTATCCACTCTTGTAAAAAAGGAAGAAACAACTTCCTCTAGAGTGCTGATGCAGCGTGACACACACAGAGGTCAGAGGTAATGAGATTTACAAGAAGGATCTTCGTCTCAAGTTGAATTTCCACACAAAGATGCTTGATTGTGTTTTATCTGAATCATCTCCTTGACTCACTTTGGATATTTTAGAATCTGAAATGAAAATCTGCCTGTGTGTCCCTTTGAACACTGAGAACCCTGCTTCCATTTTTTTCTCTGTCACAAAAGGCAGTGATGTAACAAAGCCGCTTATCTCTCCACGGGGATGCCAAAGAAGACAGGGAGAATTATTCTTCTGGCAGTAAGATGGTTTTACATCAATTGTGGGAAACTACTGTTGAAGACATTGTTAATACCAACAGTACAGCATCTATGTACTTAAATCTCTGCGTATTCTTCCCTCTGTCTGTCTCTTTTTTTCTCTTTCTCACTGTGTTTCACCTTTATCAGTTTGTTTTGGATCTTCTTGCTCCACCAGGGGACCCATGATTTATGGGCACATCTGTCAGGTATAATAAAGCAGTCCCTAATGAAGCCAGGGAAGGTGACCTTTGTGTATCTACAGCATGTGTATATAGATATGTGTCTATGTGTGTGTCTTTTTCTTACATGCATCTTTGCACATGTATGCTCTGTCACAAACGTTACGAGGACACGTGCTTGTGAGCTGACTGGTAAGCAATCAATAATGAGCCTTAAAACGTTAGATACACGAGCATGTGTGTGAGACAACTGAATGAGAAGGGAAAGGCGTGCAGACAGAAAGACAAAGAGTGCATAACCGCAAAACAGTGAATGTTTGTGGAAGAAGAGGGGGTAGGCCTACGCTGTAGAAAGCTGGGAACAAGCTCTCACAGTCCAATGTTGCACCACAACAAATGTAGGCCACATATTCCACTGGGAGCAGAGCAGCCATCAGGAGGACAAGCCTCACTTCCAGCTATCTGGCTAATACAATACGAGGATGAATTAGGGAGAGAAGCAGTAGCAGACTATTTTATGGGAAATATTCTGCAGAGTGGAGGCCAGCTGAAGCTTTTAATCACCTCACTGTGACTGGCTTAGGATGCTTCATTATGATATCATCCTCAAAGAGAGAAAAGGGCGTCTGGGACAGAGAGAAACAGGGACTTGGAGAGAAATTGGAGGGCTGGAGTTAAAGGGGAAGGCACAGAGACGATGAAAAACAGGAAAGAAACGGTCGAAAATGGAAGCACTCAAAGCTTCCACCAGCCATTTGAATCTCTAGAGCAGTTTTGAAGCCTTGGTTATGTAGAATTAGATGGCAACACTGTGATCACCAGCCACCCCTAATTACCTACTCCACAATCTCAAAATATGATCTGTAAATAGTAATTAACACTCATTCCCATGATTAAACAACATCAAATATGCCCTAAATGATCCATGAGTGGATAGATTTTTATCCTGATGATGGTCTGGATAATTGTAATGGCTTCTGCCCAAACACTGTAGTATTTCTAGGGCTTCTATAAGGGCTTCTATATGAGTTGAGCAAGTAAATGTGTTTGTAAAGCTAACTGGGTCACTCCGAGCAGATCCCAAATCCCACTACCAGGACAGCAACTTATCTGTAGGACTTCAATTATAGCTCAAAATTGTTGCTGCTGCCCTGAATTCCCCCCAGAATCCAAGGATGCTATTACTGAGCTACACATGGTGGGTATTTACACTTTGAAATGTGAAAAAAAAAAACCCCCACACACATCTGTAGTTATATCCAAATAGGGCTGGGTCAGGGAGAGATAGTGTCCAATCTTTTCCTCTCAAACACACATGAATTGGTATTTTAAAGTACCCTAAAACGTTATGATTTTTAGATTAGTATCAATCATTCAACTGTACATAAACACAGCCTCTCATATATTTGACTGAGAAATCAATAATGATGCTCTAGTCAAATACTTAAACTTATGTGCGGATCAATTTTATTCTAACATTTAGCCTATTTTTTTTATCAGTTATATCAAATCTTACAGTGCCAAGAGAGTGTGTGCAGAAATGCACTTTTTTTTCTAACAAATAACAGAATAATTCAATATTTTACACTACACTAAAATACTTGTTTGTTTCTCTGCAGGCCGTCTGGTTGCCCTGAGTAGCAGCACCATTAATTTCAGCATCTCAACAGGAGTCAAAGGAGGCCCTTGGGCTGCTGCAGGAGGCTCCTGCCTCCTCTCATAGACAGCCAGTCTTTAATTTAAGCTTCTGACACAACAAGGGAGTTTTCTTTGTTAAGTGGTAACACTTGAGGGTTTATTATTTTGCTCTCAAGCTGTGTATTAATGCCGAACTGTCACTGTTATGTTTGAAAGATATGCACTTCATCACGAACATTTTAAAGCACATTGTGACAGGTTACAAGTTATGTTTTAATACAAACAACATTAATCACAAAGTTGAAACATTATTCTGCCTCTTCAAATTTAGGCAGTGGAAGAAATAATATACAAATATGGAGCACAAATGATGAGGTGGGGCCACAGGGGAGCACTGCACAATCACTTCTTTTCAGACTAAATAAAACAGAAAATTGCTGGCAAGCATGCAGGTTGTTTGTGAGTTAGTATCCTCTGTGACTGTGAAGTATAATCAATGCTTTCCTTTTATATTTTTCAGACTTTTTTTTGTTTTATGACCTTTGAGCTCTGAAGGTATTCAATATTTTTCTCTCTTCAACAAACCCCATGGTATGATAATAATCATAACCAGTGTCTGATATCTCTAGTCCCTCTTTTCCCGACGCTATCAGATTCATTACACCATTATTATGCCCCACAACAAATCACAATAATGATATTATTGCAATATCATATAGACAAATTAAAAGTAACGCTATCAGTAAAATTCTTTTTTGTGTGTGTTATGTCTCTTTTTCTCGAAGAGACTTACACTCAAAATAGGACTGCAGAAAGGTGGAGAGAGAGGCTGTAACCATAACTGCACAAAAGTGCAAAAAAAAGAACAATGACACAAATTTTTCCATTATATGGTGGGAGGCAACCAGTGAACGTGCTTTACTGCCCCCTTCTATTACAAAGCCAGAATGGAAAGAAACAGAAATGATTTAAGAGGTGCTGTATTATACACAATATACAATATATTATAATACATCTATTTTTTAACACAATATCAATATTTCATTTTTGGATATCAAGATTACTATTGATAACTCTGATTATTGTCAACATCCCTGGCCCCATACCTCCGTTTTTGTCTAGAAACCATGAAAAACACATCACAAAAGCACAATGTTGCAATGGGTGACATTTTCCTTCATGAACAAATGTGCTTTATATCACATTAAGTTCCCAACAAAGGTGCTACTTACTCCCATTTGACTAACACTTGCTAAAAAAAAACAAACAAAAAACCAAAAAACAAAAACCACAGTACTAAGGTGAACTTATTGAGCCTTAAAAAATGAAACTATATATTTGTGACCCATCTGTATAGTCAATAAGTTATAATAAGCTTGAGTGCGTATCTGCCTTCTTGCAGAGAATTAGAGGAGATTAATACCACTGATGTGTCTGTATAGTAAATAAGTAGCCAGCAGCTGGTTAGCATAGCTCATCATAAATACTGAAAACAAGGCGAAACAGCTCCACTTTTAAATCTAACCCCCAGCAGAAGCAAATTTAAGCATGCTTCCAAAGTGTGAAACTATTCCTTCAAGAGAAAGACTAATGCATTGTTGTTTTATTGTTGTTGTTTCTGCTCTTTGCTTTGGATTGTTGATAGCAAAAAATATTCAATAACACCTGCCTTATCCTAAACTTTATGAGAAAGTTGGGGATGACAGGCAAAAAATGATATTTTTTCCATATAAACATAAAAAATGCAAGGAATGTGCCGATGAAACATCCATGATCAATATTCACACAGCTGCTGGGGTGAATATTAAAAGCAAGCTGAATGCTGTCCTCAGGAATCGAATCAGTTGGAACTGTGCTATTTGTCCACGAAACTCTGAAATCCCTCTCCATGTTCCTTGTGGCTGGAATAAATCTCCATCAGTGCTAACCAACGCCTGTGGCCCAGCCTAATCTGCAAATGGGAACCGGGCACAACGACACAGTGGGTAGGGGGTTATTAAAAATGAAACACAGCTAATTAAAGCCAGTGTGAGAGAATAAGAATTTAAGGCGGGTGACCGGGGGTACAGAAATGGACAGAGTCCATATGAGAAACTGACCTGTACTCGAACAGGTGGAGAGAGAAAGACACACACATTAATCTAGCTGTATTTAAGGTGTCTCTACAAATTAGTGATGCCAGTTCGGCACTCATCCATCAGCAATGCAGTGTAAGACTATATAAGAGTATGGGTGAAAGAGTTCATGAGGAGTCACTGCTACTTCCAGAAGCATTTACAGGCTCTTGTTCTTACACAAAGACGAGCAGGTAGGATGGGACGGATATAACTTAGTCACAGTGTCCTCTGATCCCAGTGGATTTAAAAAAAAAAAAAAAAAAAAGGCATGAGGCCTTTCAGTCTGTGCTGTTCTTTACAGGTTGTGACATTTCATAGCACATAGATTACGAGTGTAGAGGACTTTTCCCCCCTGCTATCACATCCTGATACTAACAGGAAGTGACATGCTTGTTAATACAATAACAGCAGTCGCATGAAATCAGTGTTACACCGGTCATGACAGTAACATCGCACTGAAAGGACGTGTTCACCACCAAAGAAGGGTTTCTGGGAATATTCCTCTGTGTACAATGTGGCCTTTTGTTGTATTAAAATGTTATTATCATGTTATCACACTGACTGATGAATCATGATAGAGACATAAGGCAGATCTCAGATGAGCTCTTTGATTAACCAGGTAAGTTTAAACTAGACAAACAGATGCTCTTACCCAAAGTTTTTATTGAACTACATGCTTTTGACAGTAGCATTGCATCTACAGCTGCAACCATCATTCTGATTACTGATTTATCTGATTTTTTAAATTTTCTCTTTTTTTTGGCCTATACAACAGCAGATAACAATAGAAAAATATACCCATCATAATTTGCTAGAGCCTAAGTCAACAGATCTTGTTTTGTCCAAGTAACAGTCCAAAACCCCAAAATATTGTTCATTAGATGAATCCCCATAAGCTAGGCAGTGAGGTGACCGCTAATCTTCATGATAATGTAAAACATGAAGAGGCAACCGATCCTTGTATTTGAGAACCTTAAACCGTCAGATGTTTGGCATGTTTGCTTAAACCATCGATTAATTAGTCCAAAATAGTTGACGTTTTTTCTGTTGCTCGACAAACCGTTGCAGGTTGCAACTCTAATTGCACCTTTGTTTATAAAATGCTTTAAAATGCATCTAATTTGCTACTCTCAGCCAGAAGTGTGAGAGGACAAAAAAGTCACAAACATCTGGCAGTTTTTTCAGTCTAATACATGTATTCTCCAAATACATAATTTTTCAAAGCATCTCTCTGTAGCCTCAGCAGTAATATTTGCCTTTGCTCTAGAAGCAGTGTTTTGAGGTTTCTATACCCTGCTTTGAAACTTAAAACCTCCCTGAGTCTACATTTGTGGTTGAAAACAGACCTGTGTGGGTGTGTACAGACTGTGCATGATTGGCATCTCCCTCTCCCCTGTCAGTTATGTTGTGCCAAAGCCTTTATCCTTCCTTTTTTTTTATTTCATAGAGTTTTTTGACATCACATGAGGTCATATCCAGCACAGTTTCAACCTGACTGGAGGGAGGTTTAATGCAGCATTCCTGCCAGAGAGAATGGATGGCAGAAAGGGGAAGCACTGTCACTTCACTGACTTCTGAGTGTCATCAGACAACTTGAGGCGGCTGTGCAGTCGGTCATTTGGGGGTAAAATTACAGTGCATTGACATGAGGGATCCATGTTTGTTCAGTTTGCAGGAACTTTGCATTTAGGCACCAAAGCAGATGTATGTGAGCTTTAGGAAAAGTCAGATTTTAATGGGACTTCACTTTAAATATTCACATGTACACTCTGTATACAAGCTGGAAACTTGTAACCTTGAAAAGTGAAATGTGTGAGGACAAAAGCAAAAATCACTAGTGCCACGTTAACAAAATCAGGACTACTTGCAGTTTATCTTAAACTTGGAAAATTTGTTCACATTGATTTTAAACTTTAATTACTTATCTTTTTCATACTAGTGGATTACATTTCTGTATTTGATAAGGCTTGTTTTAGTGCCCCCTAGCACTCTTGTCTTTATTACTAACAATAAAATAACAATGGGCATTAGACAATTTACACTTTAACTATGCACTTACTCCAAGTCATCTGTTAAGTCTTCTTTTTCATTCATGAGGTAATGCTCAAACAGTACATCCTGTTTTTAGAGATATCTCTCAGATTGTCTCTTCTGTCCTTCATTGACCTATGAAACTGCTTCGCAATGCAAAATGCACAGATTTTTGTCTCTGCCTGACACAACCCTTATTGGAGATCTTCTGTTAACACAAAACTAACCAACGCTAAGCAGCAGGTCCATGTGAAAGCATGCACTAATAATAAAATCTTTCTATCCAGACCCTCATGCAAACTCGGGGAGGTAATCTCTCGGTCAGGCAGAAGGAAGCAGTTGAGATCCCTTGGCCTCTGAACAAACTTCCTGCCCTCATTAAAGTTTAGAAACTGACTCATTAAATTTGACAATAATTTATCCAGTGTAGTCTATAACCTGCTGTGTCTTTACTCTGAGCTTCAGCCTGTCACTCCCTCACATCTCCTGTGGACTGCACGGATGTCGCTTACAGCGCTTCTGTTATCACACATGCACCAAACACAAACACTACTACCTCTTGAATTATCGGTATGCTTGATTAATCTTCAAATTAATTTCAATATCTGTGAAGTCTTACTATTTTAAAGCTCTTTATAAAGGAACAAACCTACAGGTCACAAATGACGAGTGTTTTAAGCTCAATTTAGTCTTTTTGTTGTTTTAATAGAAAAACAAAGAAGAACAGAGATTAAACAGTGCATACGAATGGATACAGTCCTGTCTGGCACAATGCAATCATTCACTAAAAATAAAGGTGCACATAAAGAAAATTATATAAATAGCAATTATATAAATAAAGGGCCCCCAAAACACCTCAAAAACATATAACAAATGCACCAAATGTAATGAGATGTTTTAATATACTTGCACAAATACTTTGACAGTCAGTAATATGTCTACCCCATGTTCAGTGCCTTTAATTGTGAAAGTGTGGACTTCACTTTAGATCACACAACTGCCACTGTAGTTAATATACATGCGTTTTGCTACTGTTGTCTTTGTTATTCAAAAAACGTTTTCTCTCTTAATATCTATTTCTAGAAAATAAGTCTTGAGTTGTTCATTTTATATTTCTATTTCTTACCTTCTTTGAATAGGAACATCACACATAGTTTGACTCTTTATGCTACAACACTCCAGTATACTTTCTTACAGGGATCATCATTCCATTAATGTTTCACTTGGCTTTGCAATCATGAGGGAGGACAAACGTTTTGACCTCTAGGAAAAGGGTGGAGTCTGACATTGGCTACCTCCATGCTGTGCTACTCGAGGACGGAGGAGGGTGGGGGACGCACGCAGCAGTTAGGCCGTCTGACATTTTGCAGCATTGACCTGAAAATGTTCTGCTGCCTTCTTTTGTTCTTCCTGCCATGTTGTGGCGAGTCAACGCCAGAGACGGACTTTCGGAATGAGGTCTGGGCCATGAGTTTCCGCTCTTGCTCCTTGATTTTGCACTGCAAGTGGCTCTGGATGGCAAAACCAAGGGATTCTGGGTCCACAGATGCGCCGTACACCTCCCAGGTCATCCCTTGTTCATCCCAGACGACATCATGGATACTCTTTCCTTTCTCCTTCTCTGACTCCTCTTCCTGTCTCTGCGGTTCTATCTTCTGTTTGCCTGAATTTGTCTCCTTCGTCAGGGCTTTGCCCTCAGCTTTGGTCTTTGCTTTAGGACTTCCAGCTTTATTCTTAGTTAGACTTGGTTTTGATGAAGTGTTTGTTGCTGTTGTTGACAGGGCCTGGTTTGGTTTGGTTGTAACAGCAGAATGAGACAGCGTAGCATTGTTCCTGTCAGCAGATCCAGAGCTGGTAGCAGCGGGTGTCTCTGGGGGGGCTCTTGATTTGAGAGAGGGAGCTTCAGCAGGGGTTGTTTTCACTGCAGATGGCTGAGCTCCTGTGTTATTTTGGGAGTTACTTGTCTCTCCCTGCTCCTTGTGGCTGCTGTGTTCGATGCTGATTTGGTAAACTGGCTGGGTGTTGCAGAGAGCTGACCCAGGGTCTTTAGGCTTTGCTCCTAGTCTTTTGTCTTGCTGCTGGGACAAAGTTTCTGAGTAGAAAACCACACCAGCGTTTTGGCTGGGGCACATCTCGGCCTCAACAGTGAGTCTCTCTGATCTTGGATCAGTAGGGGCAGACAGAGTACTCATCTGATGAACTCCCACACCACCATCGATTGTGTAGACTACAGCCAGGCTCTGCACCTCCTCCCGGGGGATGGCACCCTCACTAGGCCTGCGTGTCACAGCGAGGGGCAGCAGGCTCGGACTTGTGGCCACAGCTTTACTGCATGTGTTAGCCACTGTCTGAACCTCCATATCATGACACTGCTTGACTGGGGTGGACGACAGTGATAAGGTCATCGTCGAAGCCTCCCTGTACAGCTTGCAGTGCTGCTGCTGCCCTTCAAAGGCAGCTGTGTCAGTCTGGCTGACTTCCCCGGCCACCTGCCCAGACGCCGCCATGGTTTGTATAGCCTGGGGCAGCGCAAAGGATTCTGTCTGTGAAGAAACTGGCTGATGTTTATCTGAGGAGACCTGTGGCTTCTTTGCTGGTGGCAATTTCATTTCTGGATGTGCTGAACTTGAATTAGTATCTGTAAACCTGGCCTCTGCTTCTTTGCTCTTTGGCGGAGGTTTGGTGGAGCAAAGCGGAGCTGCTGCAGTCGCCTCCATGCTTTGTTTGGATCCTGGCCTCTCTTGCAGACTAACAGAGCTTTGTGAGCAGCTGCGTATGTGAACAGGCTCTTGAGATTTCTGTGGCACAGCAGCGTTGATTTTGGGAGCTGAAGTACTCCCTTTATTATCGTGTTGTAGCTCTGATGGAGTATGCCTTAATTCACAGGCCTTGTTAAGATTTCTATTATTTGGAGAAAACTGGTTATTACTGTCCTCTCGTTCTGGGGCTTTGGCTGAGGGCTTCAGCTGTGCACACTCCTCCTCTACTGCACTTGGCCCTTTTACTCTGCAGTCATTGGTCTGCATGTCGACCTTTGACGCCGAAAGAGCAGGCGACACACGGGCCTTACAGATTTCCTTTTCATCAGCCAGGCTTAGCATTTTCATATTAGCATTGGAATCCCTCTGGTCACCTCCTGGCTCACACAAACCATGGCCAGTTAGAGACTGGTCTGGCATCTGTTTCCCTCCACCTGATTTTGTCTGGTTTCCATTAGCTGGTACTGGTTTGTCTGACGCATGGCTGCTAATTGGTTCCCCTCCCTTGGAAGCTGTATTTTGGGTATGTGTGGTGGTGTTAGTGGAAGAAGCAGTCAGAGATAAGTTATCCTGTTTGTGGTCTGGAGATGTGAGGGTGGGCTTTGGACAAACCTGAGAGAGCTTGATGTTGGGCTCCTTAACCCAGTTGGCATTAGGCTCCTTATTGCCCAGCGTGTCAGCCACAGCCAGCTGAGGCACCATCTGGACTGTCACTGTCCTTTTTGGGTTAGTTCCCATGCTGGAGTCACAGTTTCAGTCTTTAAGTACTGTTGCAATCCGAGGATGAAAACAGATGCCCAATACCAGACAATTTCCTAAAGGAGGAAAATAAAAATGAACTTAGTTTGTTTTAGGCGATTGAGCTTCATTTTTCATTAACTAAAATCTTGACTGAGACATACATAATCAGACCAGACTCACATAGAAGTTAACGCCTGGACGAGCATATTATAAATAGCATCCAGCATTCCAGTTAGGTTCTTTGAACAGCACTCAACATGCATTTAAATAATCAATGTTAGAATACAGGCAATGCACCAGAACAATCAATAACTCGTATTTGCCTAATTTAATCACTGCTTTGAATTATGATTAATACGTGTGGTTCCAAGCCTAATGATAATCACAATAAAAATACTCTAGATCAGTGTAGAGATTGTGTCTTTCTGTCTACTTCCCTTTCTACGGGATTAATTGTTGATTTTTTTTTTTTTTTAAATGTTCTAGTGTGCTGCACCTGTCACTTCCTCCTTTGTTATCCTCTTTGAAACCTGCTCCAGAGACAATGGATATAAATAAACTAAATAATTCTAGAAGCTTGTCATCTTTTCATTTGAATGTTATATAAAGGGCTGTGAAAGGTGGTAAACCTATTTCAAATTCTTTTTCTTTTTTTGTGTCCAATATCAACAACAAAAAAAACCCCAAACAAAACAAAACAGAAACTAGGAGGAATTCCCAAAGAGCAGACAAAATGCTATGTTGCAATAAAGTAAAGCAAACCACAAAGTGCAAACCCTGAAGCAAAGCAAGCAAGGTAAAAAAAATAAGACTTTGACATATAATGGCTGGAAATACTTACAAACAAATAACTTTTTGATTAAAAAAATGCAAATGTTTCACATTCAGTGGAGTTTTGACATAGTCTTGTCCGGTTTGAATATTTCTAATTGAAGTTATTGCTTGGCTGTATAACCCAAATCTCATCCAAAGGTCATGTTCATACATACCCCAGATGATCAGTGTGTAAGATGACTGCTCAACCCCTCTTTTGTTGCTCAGTGAGGGGCCTAACATCTGCGAGTTTAATGTTACATAAGTTCAGCTGAAGGTTACTACTTTGATCTATTATAAATGTCACTGTTTATATAGTGTGTAAATGAATGGTTCATTGAAATGTCTAACACAGTTATCCAAGGTTACATGTTAAAGATGGCCCTTCAAAACGCCATGCACTGATAGTGTTGCTGAAAACAACCACTTTTACTCACCTTCAGTTTGACTACTCTTTCCTGTTGTGGCACTTTAAGTGTAATATAAACAGAAGTTTGAAAGCCAAAAAGCTGTGTGTGTGTCTTTAGATTCTTTGTCCCTTAATCAGTCTGGTAACAACCCTAGTCCTTCACCTACAGTTTCACAAATCTCCTCATCCTAGGCCTGATGAATGTCTGAGTCCATCTCCTAAAAGTCTTAAAGCATCTGGGCCAATTCTGCAAGTAATGTGCCAGCACGCAGCAGATGTCTGAAATATCTGATCCTTTGGAGACAAGACATCGAGCCTTCCGTCATACAGAACAGCCTAATGAGAGGAAGAACCAGCAACTGAAAATTCAGATTACCACAGAGAGCAGGTTGTCCATTTCCCCCTCAGTGACATTACTGATCGTGATCTATTGTGCATAAATTGCACTTCATCTCAGTGTTAAACCCAGCCTTGTCTTTTGAGGTATTCTCCTCTCTCACAGCAGCAAGCATCATCACAAGTCTCCACACTGCTCCTCTTCGGGAGAGACGACAACAAACATAATGGATTTTATACTAATCGGGTCATACTCATGTCTGGATTATTTGGGAATAAAGAACAATCATCCCTGTCACTCTTATTCAAACAGTGCTCATGCACCTCTAAATGCACCTGAAAGATTCCTTTTAAAGTGTTACCAACATAAAACAGAGTAGGAAGCTTCTGTTTGGGTCATGGACAGGTGTAGCTTATTTGTGTGTGCTCTCCCATTGCACATCTGCCTGTCTGTTGTCAGAGTGCAAATATTTATGAAAAGCGTTTCCTGTCTTTAATCAATTAATCAATTAGAACGCCCTGATGTCTACGGGGTTTTTGCCTGCAGCACTTTAGAAACAACAGAGTGCATTCAGAATGTCAATTCATGCAGAACCGCAAACATTGCACGAGAGTGATGCACACGACCAATTCGAGCCAATTAGGATCTATGTCGTGTACTGTAGCCTACATTTGCAATCCTGTCCCACCGCATATCTCAGAGGGCACCCTTATTTTGCTGATTCGATTTGACCTTGCGGACAAATCCAACACCTCACACAAAGCAACCCACAGTCTGACGAAAAGGGGAGGATGGCTTACCTTGAAAGTCGCTCTGAGTCCCGGACCTCAGGGTGCAGTTTGCGCGTGAGATGGGGCTAAACCCTAGAAATGAATATGGTAAAATCAGCCCTGTGTCGGTGACATCAAGCCACGCCTTCCGACAGAATATGGGTCTTAGAGGTATCGATCCGCCACAGCAAAGCGCAAAATTCAAGCACTCTGACAGCCTGACCGTGCGCAATGAGTCACCGCGGTGCGGCCGACTGATGCTGCCTCTGAGGTCTTCACCAGCGTCGCCTCGTGCCAAGTAAAAGTACACTTTTACAAAATGGACCTCTCATGGTGTGTGCTGTCTCAGAGTGAGAGGGTCCAGTGCAGGCAGCGTGGTGCCGCCGAGTAAACCGGATGAATGAATGATTGGAGGGGGGGTGATGAGGATGGGAGGCAGTGCGGGATCAGCCGCAGGAATCCGAAGGAGCGTCACTTGCAAATTGATTACTTTGAGATTCCGGCAGCACCATCATTTGTGTCATAAGGCAGCTTGTAATGCTAAAAGATGACAGATCGTTTCTTTTACTGTGCCTCTCTGTTTCATTGAGATGGATTTAAGAGAAGACCTGTGTCCTCTTTACAGTGTGTCTGCTTGAAGGGAATATCAGAGTATGTTACTGAACAGAACCAGGTACCTTTACACATCAAAATGCAATTAGAAAAATGAAGACATTTTCCCTAACAGGCCTGCTAAACAAAATAACCTGCATAATCCGAACAATTAGAGTAGGTGAGACTTGTCATGAGCCTGCTCTCTTAGAGATGCAACTATTTCATTTCAGCTATAATGTGATTCAGTAAGAGGCGACTCACCAAAACCATCTGAATTCTCCCTTTTGACGAAAGATCACTTGTTATAGCAAGTTGTATGGAGAGAAAAAGCTTTCAGTGATGAATTAAATCAAATTGTGTTTTCAAATCATCAAGATAAGCATCACTAATTCCGAAATTGAAATTGAAATGATTATATATTATATTATAATAACCCCATTAGAACTGTAGGTGATTACTGGAAATCAGTAGCCTAATATGCATTTTCTGCTTTATTAGAGCAGAAAGAATTTGCATTTTCCTTTTGTGTGCTCTTGATCGGAAGGCCGCAAAAACTTGGCGTTAAGAGACGCCCAAGAGGTCACAAGATAAATCTGTAGCTCCGCAGGATGATTAGATTTGAAGCCTTCAACCAGTAAGAAACTGAGCAGCAACACTGGACTGTGTTTTTGCCTTGGAGGTTACTGTGTATATGTGACAACATGTTTGGTTGAGACATTCCTGAAAAGCTAAACATCAGTTTAAATATTCAAATGAGTTCTGACAGTAAACACTGTTAACTGTTAACTGACTGCCCTGATAAACCATCAAGGTGATTTCATGAAACCTTGGAAAGCTCCTTACAGACCCACAGAGGACAGATTGTTTTCACAGGGAAGAACTCCTCCTGTCGAGTAAACTTTAACTCAGGTACTGGACTTCAGTACCAATCTGAGGTGAGTGCACTTCACTGGAGTATTTACTTTTAATGCATTTAGCTACTTCACCACCATACAGAGTGAATATTGTGCTTGTATCTTCAGTACAATAATTACTGGCTATTTCAAAACGATTTCTTCATACAAATCATATGAAAATGCATCGCTGTAAAGACAGTTGAAACTATTCATTGATTAATCAGCCAATTAACAGAAAACTAATTGGCAAATATTTTGATTTTTTTTAAGCAAAAGCAAGTCATGTTTCAAGCTTCTCTTTGTGAGGATTTGTTGATTTTCTTTTCAAATGGGAATATTTCACTTTTTTACAGGCCTACAAACAACAAGTCAACTCTGATACAACAGCAGTTTGCAAGAGCTAACATGACTTTTAGAAATACCTTAAATCAATGTTTACATTTGTATTGTTGGGGCACAAAAGAGCAAAAATTGTTCATCTGGACTACGCAAAATTGTTTCTAAACAAAGTTAAATAGTGCGCTCTTAATTATTCAGACGTTTTATTTTTTTGTAATCTTAAGGTTTGTGCTGTTGATTGTACAAAAGAGACATTGTGAAGGAATCACTTTGGATCATGACAACTCGGACTCACACTTTTCACTATTTTCCAAATAAGTCAATTCAATGAGAAAATAAACTGATTAGTAAATAACAATTATTGGTTGCAGTCCTATTTACAAAATATGCCTCAACCATCCACTGCAGCTAATTTCTGCTTTTATATTAATGCAGTTATTAAGAATGCCATGATATAGCCTAATATCTAAAACATTGTTAAAGCAACAGCAGCTACTTTTTTGCATTATGTATATTTTATTAGGCTACTTTAAGTAAAACTTCCAGATTATACTCACATACTTTTACTTAAATAACATTTTCATCGCAAGAGTATATTTTCACAGTGGGGTTATTAGTTATAACTCTAAGTGTCTGCATTGTGTTTCCTCCACTGCAGATCCTGAGATCCTTTGACAGGGACAAACTATTTTGTAATTACTTTGGATTTAACTTGGCTTGCTTAGAAATATTTTAGGTCCACTTGCTCATATCAAAGGACCATTGCTTCCTTGTTTTTCTTGCTAGAGATATTGTAGGGGTTTGATCATCCTTCCAACTCAGGCCATTTCAGTTGATATACCTCTATAACACAGCTTTCAAAGCTCAATGACAGTGATCACCTCTGACTACATTTCAACTGACCTGTAGTGCTACATAAATGATTTTGTGCCATTTTTATCAGGGCTGTTATTAAAATATCAGCATTATAAGATACCTCCTATTTCAACCAAGACTAATCTCAGACTGTTATTACAATTTAAGAGGTTATTTTGAGGATGCAATTTTTAAATCTAGTTGTGATTTGAGACAGGAGCTCCTCCTGGAGTACAGTAATTGTATGGCATAGACCTCCTACCTTTGAAAGCCCAGAGGGACTGATTAGGTGAGAAGGTAGACCGCAGCTTTACTGTGATTACAGTCAAGTGCACCATCTGTGAGCCACCCGGGACAGACTGTATGCATTGCTGATATGTTAGGCTTCTGCTTCAGGATGTGATCTTGTGCAGCCTGTATACAAAGCTGATCCGGTTGGTGAGAAGAAATATAACGTATAATGACAAAGATGTGTGTGGTATCATGCAGTTTCGAACACTGGGTGGTAGACATTACAATACAGAGAGTCTAACACTCTATATTATTAGTATCTAAAGATAATGAAGACTTAATATCAAAAATCACTAATATAATATGATTGATTTAGTCTAAAAATAGACATTAATCTGATTTTACACAGGCAGCTGCACTGTGGATCTGGCACCATCTGGTGGTTAAATTGAGAAAGGCAAATACCCTACATGACTGAAACCCAAATATTTCCACTCAATAATAATTTTCAGCAAAATTATCCCTACATAATATAAGATCTGTTAGATCTGCTGAGTTGGTAAACTTTCAAAAAACTTCTTAAAACTTATTGCATTCACTTGATCCTTCGACAACTGACCTTTAATTCAATTTTATATAGGATACGTACACTCTTTTTTATATTGGGCTGTGCAGCTTTTTCAGTGTCATTGCATTCTGTGCAAATTTAACTGTATATAAATTCTCTGAATACTTTGCTACGGTGCTATTTTAATGAACCTTAAGGCCTTTTAGGCTACTTATTATTGTCTGTCTCTCGGTTTAAGGGCTTTGAATAACGGTGATAAATTGCAATAATACTTACTAATTTAAATCCGCTGTCTAGAGAAACAGCATTTTTTTAACAGTAGCCCTGTGTTGTCTGGATTCCACTGACGCATGTCCACGCGGTGCAGAGCGGCGCAGACGTACAGTGATTCAGGCAGTAGATGGCGCTGCAGCAGCGTTGTTGGCAGCGTCATGGATAGGCTGACGTGTGCTATGTTCAAAGACTTCTTGTAATGGGGTCTTACCAGTAACTGTAACACTATTTTCTCAGGGGCTTTTTCGCATTTTGTCAGAAAATGTCAACTATTCGCTCGTGAAATTCTTACAAGAATCTATATTGTTATTAATACAGTGATTTTTAAGAAGAAATCTTTAATTTCCAACGTGCCTGTTCTTCGTAACAGTGAAACGTCTGAGTGTCTGGTCAGAATTGTGAACGCACCACAGCCAGACTGTTGTCAAGAGACGAGAAGCGTAGGCTTTATCACACGGCTGATAGCTTGCAAGTGAGGTTAAGTTTCAGTAAGTTATATCTCTAACATTATCTGACTGCAATTCTCTCTGCGACAGTAGGGTAAGATGAGCTTCAGCTTTGGCCTCTTGCTCGTCTTAAAAGCTCTCAAGCGCACAAATATTTGTGACGCATCCTAGTCGAGTTGACATATGGTAGCTAACTTAGCTAGTAGTTCGGCGGATCCCAGACAACCTGTTGTCTGAACCGGTCAGCTTTCATTTGCGGTTGTCTCCAGTTTGTTAATATTAATATGTAGTGGTCATATTGTTTAAGCGCCATGAAAGCAGTCAAATCTTTGTGGCCTAATGAACTGAATGGTCACGTTTGTCTCAAGATAGCATTAGCATGAATGGTGCTACCGTGATTGTTTTGGTCGTCACTGATATAAACTTGATCTCGTCTTATTATATATTATGTATTTGCATTGTTTGGGTTAAGTCAGCGTTAAGTTGGGGTCAGCTGATCTTCTACACATGAAACAATGAATTACTCTGAATTCAAACGCAAAAATATTGTCGGAACAGTGGACATTGTCACGAGGACAAAGACAGACCAGTGTCTCAGTCCTGCACATAATATTGGAAATGCTTCCTGGATTGTCTATCAGCCAGTTAACAAGTCAACAACTTCGCAGCAGTGTCCTGTACAACTTACCTGTAATCATCAGTGTTGGGCAAGTTAATCTTAAACAGTAATAAGTTACCTATATTTATTACTTTGTATCAAAAGTAATTGGTTACATTACTAGTCACTTTACTACATTACTTTTGCAACCCAACCGACTTCCTATAAAAGTGACGCACAACATGTTTTGCCACCTCCTTTATAATGCTTTCATAAGATCTCTGAGGACAGATATTTTTGTCAGAGATCAGAAGTGCAGCAAGTGACAGCTACTGGGTTACTTGAATCAGTAACTGTAACTGTAATATAATTACTGTTTTGGCAATTGTAATCCCTTACTTGACTAGTTAGTGGGAAAAGTAATGAAATTACAGTAATGCATTGCTAAGTAATGCATGACTGCCCAACCCCGGTAATCATCTTAAAAGTAGTGAATATCTATAAATGGCAAGCTACATGTGTAGCTTTGAACACATCTATAATATAACATTCATGCAGGATTAGTATACGGCTGTTGAAAAAATAATAATATTTTAGTGCACTGGTATTGGATTGTTACTCGATATTGTAAGATGCACACAGTTTAAGTGTCAGAATTGGTAACTGGGAGGAAAATATGGTTTCTGAAAATCTGCAATAATCAGAAAAATTGTAAAAATGTGCACTAGATTGTGTTTGAAGCTGTTAGATTTTTCTGCTTGAATTGGTGTCTTTTCTCTGCCAGTGTTCTAGAAAATGCTGGGATACATCTGGACGTGTGTCTACACATCCTTCCTGAGATTCTGGCTGAAATGGCTCGTCAGACAGGCAACTGGCCAATGTGAGCTGCAGAGAATCTGCTCTGGATACAAGCCCGGGGCAACAAGGACAATGAAAGCAGGTGAATGAAATAGTGCCAGATCTGCTTTACTTTTCCATCTTAATGATGTAGAATTCTAACATCCTTCTCTTGTGTTCTATCTATTGTAGAATATTCTCTCCGGTCATCAAAGAGCAAGGTAAGAGAATGTTTCCAATGTTAATGATCATTTTTTGAGCAGGTCATGGGGATAATTTTGTTTCCGACACACAGAACTGCTACTTGGAAATTTCCACGACTGGTTTCAGTAGCTTCAGTAGTAGCTCTCAGCATGACATTTTTTATTGTTTAAGCATAAGTTTGCAGCTGCTGACAGGCAAAATGATGATCACTTTAAAGCAAACTCGCTGAAGAGGAGAAAAATAATTGTTATGATAGTATAATAATGGTTTTAGGTATGTCATTTGTCATTAGAAATGATACCTGAAAATTAGGTATTGCTTGCTTAAATTTGTTTCAGTGCCATTGTAAATTAAATATCATTTTATAAAATTTGGCTGTTAATTTTCACAAGTCAGAAATTTAAAGATGTGTTTTGCCCCTGGGAACTGAAGACCTAAAGGAGTGTTTTTAATTGCCGGACTTTTACAGACTAAATAATGACTCTAATTACCCCATAAAAAAGGTTAATTTAGAGTGGAAATAATTGTTGGTTGCTCATAAACAAATACTGTTTAGCTCTTCATTATACAACAATAACACAAGTACACATAGAAGACAAGTGAAGACTCCAATGAGGACATATCCTGTGAGCTTTATCAGTCCTTATCTTTCACTACACTTGCCAAGCCAGATGTGATGTCTCTACTTGCCATTTGTGATTCTAGCAAGTTAAGCATTTTTCCATCAACAGTCCATCTGTTGTAGAAAAAAAAGGGCTTGGTCATCTTTTCTTTGAGTCGGAGGTTGACTTTGATGTTTTACTTTTTGCAGTTTGGTTGATAGCATAGATTATGTAGGAGCCATTGTGCCAATTTTCTGTGTGATAACTCAGCTCATCATTACTTTTCTGTGACTACTCCTTCCTCTACTTTGCTTTCTTCTCTGTAGGTTCTAAGAGGAGCTTTGGAAACTGACAAGGAAAAACTAGAGCAGTGCGTGGATGAAATAATCAAAGTGAAGAATGTCAAACCACAGAAAGATCCTCTGTAAGGTCACTTCTTATCTGTTACTTTGAATGTGCTTATCAACAGCAATTCTTTTATTCCAAATCCTATTTATTGAGTGTAATTGATGCATTTATCATTTGTTTATCTCCTTTCTAGGTTCAAGGAACGCCTGCACACATGTTTGGTACAGATAACGGGCCACAGCAGCTTGTTTGTATCTGTTGAAGCCTTGAGAAAGGAAGTCTTCAACACGGAAAACCAAGAACATGAGGCAATGCTGTTGAAGGTGTGTGTTCCTGTTTTTCAATCAGTACATCAGTGAAGAAGATGCTGTGTACGTTGTAGCGACATGGTTATTGTTCCAGTGACCAATTAAGTCTGAAGGATATGTATGTCTGGATCAGCAGTGTTTCCCAGAGAAGCAGAGCTCACGCTTGTCTTTGCTCCGAGGTTGCAGGGCTGGATTGGTGAGCATTAAGCAGCAGTGTCCCTTGTGAACATGCTTTTCTGCTGGCAGATGCTGTTCTGTACACTCACATAAAAAACATGCAGGGATTTTGAGACTAACTAAATGTCTTTCAAGCAAAGTTGTGTTTGTAAGAGAAGTAGCGAGGGCTT
>JAQFJA010000020.1:3205799-3218684 GCA_029874485.1 Naso brachycentron
AACAGCAGCCTTATAGCCGTAATATTATTTTTACATATTTTAAGAAAGAAGATAATCAGAATTTGTACAATAATGGTCTAAATATGTAATTATAAATTGTGTTATTTTTTTATTTGTTTTTTGGAAGACATCTCGTGGCCCCCCAGGGGGCCCCGGCCCCCACTTTGGGAACCACTGCATTAGATCACCTCAGCTGGCTGCCCTGAACAGGGCTGCAACGATTGCAAAGCAAGACAAATGTGTCCCACAAAGCTCATCCATTAAAAGCGTTTTTCTTGCCACTGACAGGTTCTGGTTCTTATCCTAACATCACGGAAAGATGAGATCTTGTGTTACGAGTAAAATCCCTTTTGTTCATACAGAAAGAGCTGCTACAACCACTATCCTCAAAGCCACCGGACTCCACTGACAAAAACTGTCATTTTACCTCACAGAAAACAGGTGTTGCCGGTTTGCTACAGCCTCGATCCCTCATTTTGTTTCTTGTGTGACTTTGGGGTTTAAAGGGTTTGTTGAACTAACATCTTTGACATTTATCAAGTGTTGAGCAAAGTTTGGATGAGGAGAGGTAAACAAAGTTTGATGCAATTCTATTAAATATGCATGATATGAAAGGATATTATTTAATTCTAAGCACTGAAATAGTTCAGCCAGCTGGTAACTTGCATTACAGATCATAGTGGACATAAAACTGGACAGCTGTCTGAAATCTGCATCATATTGCAAAACTGTATTTTAGATGAAAATGTCCTTCCAACTTTATGTCAACAGTTTGTAAAAAAAGGTGCTTTTCTGTTCAACCATGGCAACGTTTTAGAGCACAAAGCCAATTCTATCAAGACACGGTTTTCCCTGTTAGTTGCGTGTTTGACTGAAGTGCATGGAGCCCTGACCTCAGGTCAGTTCACACTTTTGGGATGAACTGGAATGCAGACTGTGAGCCAGGTCTTCTCGCTCCAAATCAGTGCCCGATGCCACTAATGCTCTCGTGGCTGAACGGGAGCAAATCTCTGCTGCTAAGTTTCTGAAGTCCTGTGAAAACCCTTATGGAGAGTGGAGGCAGCACATTAATGGCCATTGTTTTAAAGTGAGGCAAGGTTTTCTGAAGTTTACATACTGAAAGTCAGAGTGACAAAAATGTTTGTCCCGGTTTCCCTGTTTTCCTCTAGGACAGCCCACAGTGGATTCAGACAGTCAGCTGCAGCTGTGACTGTATGATACATGCATTTTCTTACATTTATGAACTGAAAAGAATTTCTGCTTAAATTGAACAATGTGTGCAAGTGGCTAATCTGTAACTTCTGACCCTTCTCATCTGTTTTTCAAAGGTTGGGCATGAGTCAATAATTATTCCATGGTAGGCTACTAAAGTCTGAAACTTTTAACTCTGAACTAAAATCTCGCCTTGATGAATATCATTCTGCTAGTCTGAAAAATGCAAACATAAAGCCTTGCTAATATTTAAAGGGCCGATAGCATATTTTTGCAGACAGTTTAATCTGATCCATCTTAAGCTATGAAGGGTAACATCCAAATAAAGTCACCATGAAATGAAGAGTTTACTTTTCAAAAGTTTCTGTGAAAGCCTGCTGAGTTTTTTATCTAGCTGACTAACAGGTCATTCAGGTCCAACTCACCTAATATTCGGAACTTTTCACAGTTCATGTCATGGATTTTCTTGAAAGAAATTCAAGTAAAACCTTCGATTAAATTCTGGCTACTTGTAAAATCCTACAGTTCTAATAAAAACACTTTTTTTGACATTTGGTCCTTTTCAATAGTTTGGCGATTTTTTGTAGGTAATGTGTACCCAACTGCTCTTTTTCAATGAAAACGTCCAAGAAAATCTACAGATGATGTAAACATGTTTTTTCTTCTGAAATTTTACAGTAATAAAATGAATAAAACTGTAAATGATTTTTTACCCAAATAAAGAATCCTTAATTTTACTGTCTCCACTATTCACTATTCTTCTTCTTCTTATTATTTCCCAGGAAGGGTCATTTGAATGTCCTTAAACTGGTATGGAAAACTGCTACTGTTTTTGCTGATATATATCTAGATATAAATATGTTATATAATTCCTTGAAGGCGCAATGAATTTAATAAAATTTACATGATTTCTATTTTTTTCAAGCAAATTCGTGACATTTAGTGGGAGGTCCTTGGTGAGTTAACGTTGGATGGATTTTTCACTCTTGTAGTAAATGGGAACAAATCTGTGCAGCCAGGTCCCAAAACATCTTGCGGGAAATCTTTCACACGAGCGGCTGGAAGGAATGTGAAATGAGGTCTGCTGTGATCACACATTAACATATTGTTGCCATAAGTATGTGGACAATGTGACCGGGGAACCGCTCAATCCCGAGTCTCCTCAGCTCACCCACAGTCTTGTTGTATGCGGACACTCGGCCACGGAAGCCCATCTCATGGAGCTCCCGACGGACGGTTCTGGGGCTCACGGTGGCTCCGGATGCGCTCTGAAACTCGGCGGTGAGAGCTGCTATCGAGGGCAAACAATTATCCAGCGCTACTTTCTCCAGGACTTGACGGTCCTCCTCTTTGAGCTTGTGCGGTCGGCCGCTCCGAGGCAGAGCCGTCGTTATTCCTCCGCGTTTCCACTTCAAAATCACGGAGCTCACGGTGGAGCGCGGAAGGTTCAACAGCGCAGAAATCTCACGGACGGACTTTTTACACATGTAGCATCCGACGACAGTCCCCCGCTGAAAGTCACTGAGCTCCTCACCGCGACCCATTGTACCGCAGTTTCTCGCCGCCGCCTCCTTACCCCTTTAATCACTTCGCCTCGTCTTCTTCTTCTACGGTTTTGACCCTCAAGTAACACTGGATACATGACTCCCCTCTACAGGAGAGAAAACACATTGCAGCTGCCTTTTTCTACACTGAATTTCTTAATTCTATTCGACGTTATCCTCAGTTATTTGCCACTTTTTGTTGTTCTCATGAAGTAAAATACAACCTGTTTGTCCTATTGTGTTAAAACAACAGCTGAATACATTGTTTAAACATGACGTTAAGTCATATAAAGTTATTTTTCATAAACATATGTGAAGAATTCAAATGAAAAATAATGATTCAATGTGGTAAAAGTAAGTGACAGTTATTTACTGGAAAAAAACAAAACAAAACAAAACAGTAAAGACAAATCCATGAGTATTTTGGTGGAGTTTTGATGAGGAAGTTCAAAGTATTTGAGTGCTACACATTTTCCCCCGAAAATTCTGCACAGTTCTAACATCTTTGATTTGGGAACACAGGTTTAGGCTCCAGATTGACTCAAGATAAATGGTGAATGGCGCCACCTCGTGGTAACTCATTGACACTGTCAAAACATCTGTTTTTGATCTAGAACTTGAGTTTTTATCATTTCAATACCTGATCGTAAAACTTTTCGCTGATAGCATAATTAATCCGTTTTAATCAAAAGATCCCTTTACAATGAATTAGCCAACATATTTTCTTTCTCAATATTAAAAACAAATCATAATTTGAAATATACTTTAGAGAGTGTGTGTAGTTTTATCCAAACTAAACTACCTAAACATCTGCAGTGGATCTTAATGGAAGTGCGTTTTCATCATTTGAAAAACATTCCACCATCCATAATACAATTTTTTTTCCCCACTGTTGAGTGAGAGAAAAAATTATTATCTCATAAGATGAGACACTACACCAACCTCATAATACACCACCTGACTGATTTATGGACAGTTTGTGTAGTTTGTCAGAAAACACCATACATTCTCTCTTAAAATAAAAAGAAAGAAAGAAACAAGCAAACAACAACAAAAAAATGATGTCAGTTCACAGGGAGCTCTCAGAGGGACCTGAACTGCCTGGCAACTTAAGGAGAACTTGCTGTTTCTATTGTTGAAGAAAATCTGAGACTTTGGTGTCAGGACGTTTTTAGAAATCCCTACAACTGAGTGTATAAATTATTTCTTTTTCCAAACTAAATGGTTCTATTCTGGTCCCTTCCATAACACTCATACATAATGAGGTCTTTTACGTGTTTATTACCAGTTTTTTTAACATAGCAAAAATGTGCTTTTTCTCTAGCTTATGCACTGCAAAACAAAAAAAGTTAAAGTTGAAAAAACCTGACTTCATTTTATTATAACTCACAATCATGGACATTCCAACATGTGCATCATGGTACAAGAAAAGGACAGAGACAAGGTTAATCATACATACAGTTTTTTTATATTACAAAATAGCAAAGCTGTTATTTCTGCTGGGTATAATGTACAATATATTGATATCGCCCACCCCTCCACATGTACACAACTGTACAGATAAAAGATCACAACATTTTACAATAAGAAACAACTGAGTCATGTGCCATGTTCAACACTGTAGCCCTCTTTCTCAAATGCTGCACATATAAAAGACTTTCTCGAGTTGCTCAGTATAGTCGTCTCCAGTCACTGGAGGGATAAAGTGCAATATAGGAAAAGTTAACATAAAAAGAAGAAAACAGATGTGATAAGAGAACTAAATGAAATGCATGATGTATTTTATTTAATACCTAACTGCCGGGTCACACTTTTTTTATAGGTCCACATTTTCAGAGTAAATGTTAAACACTACCAAAGAATCTCATTGAAAGAACATGATTTAGTACTAATTATACAGAAGTAGACGGTGTTAAACTGATACATTCATTTCAGGTGACTGATTCATTTAACCTGGACTAAGTCACACAGCAAGTGAACATGATATTTTTGAGAATGTTTTCAGGAAAATTATATCTACTGCCCTTGTAAGTTTCTTTTTCTAAGCTATTTAAGCTATTTAGTATTATGTAGTTACTACTTGTTGGTCTCAGTACTTATTATTTATCGGTGAATGTACTTTGTGCTTGTTTGGTATCTTGTGTCTGGATTCGATAAGATGTTGTTTTTAAAGGTGCCTTTCTAACATCTGATCAACCGTGGTTCATTTACGTTTTTTTTCTCCCTGTTGATTAATCAGATCCTGTCAGACAAAAAAAAAAAAAAAAAAAAAGAATAAAATTATTAAACAAACAAATATAGAGATCTAAGTTTCCAATTATTTTGTTCAAATGGAGCTTTTCTTAAGGACTATTCCATTTTACCTACAAATTAGCACCAAATAACAGAGTTCTTTGCAGGAAACTTGCTGGAAAATCAGTAAATCAGTAAATTACAGGCACATAAAATCAAGGGCTGTAAAATGTTGGTGGTGTAATCAGGGTCAACAATCACTGAATGAGGTACACCAGTCTTCCGTGTTTTAAGAAATCCTTCGAATTCTGTTTATTCCTATCAAAGTCTTGTTACTGAAAACTGTAAACAGACGAAACTGAGTGTCCTTACAGATTAGTCACATCAATTTAACCTTGCTCTGTGAAACCAAAGCCTTACTCCCCCTTTAGATAAACAAACTCAGACAGGGAAGAATGCAGGCAAAATCGAAAACTCTGGCACTAAGAACAGGTGCGCTTCTCTTTTTCTTATTGCTATGCAGACTAAACAAATGGTCGCATGAAGACAGAGTGTTTGTGCAAATGTGAGGAGTGAAGGTGGCAGAAGACTCCTGAAGCAAAAGCGTGAGCCACAGCGACAAGCAGACAAGGAGAGCAACAGATACTGATGTTATTGGCTGTGCCTGGGTGATTCTATGCATTGTGCTGTCGTATTACTCACATGAGCTAACCTAACAGATGCCTGAAGGTCCAGATTAGCTCGGCTGACGCTTTATCATCTCTGTTTCTAATGTGCTGGCAGGAATCACAATCATCATCCATCTTCATATCCACAATACAAATGATCTACAGCTGGAGGTAAATCAGGCTAACCATTCCCCCTGTATTGTCTCAGAAAATATATGAAAATGTACATTCATGAATGCATCCATAATGCTACCACAAATTTCAGTCTTACTGAAATAGCAGATCACATGTAGAACTGGTCAGTACGTGCTAACAGTTGAATATAAAGTGAGGTAATGTGAAAACTGTCATGCTTTTTCCCAGCTGCAGGCAGTATTTCACCATTAAACGCTGCTCTCAGCACAAAAATATTTTTACTTCCTACTTGAGGGACTGTTTTCTAGAAGGCGTTGTCTATGGGTATTAAACTGCTACAGCCAAAAACAGACATTACCAACATACATTAAACTCTTAAAGAAATGAAGTCGCCCCTCCTGAGGCAAAGCTTTCATTTAACACCGAAACATTTTGCTTCTACATTCAGCGATCCTTCCACGATCAACCCCAACAGGGGAGGGTCCACATGTGTGTGTTATATAACAGAGTCCTGAGGCTGCAGGACATAATGGAAACAATGACTGGAAGTGAAAACCCCAGTTAAATTCCACTGGCTCCATGGACAATATCAGTAAGTGCTGTCAGTGCTTCATCAGCGTGCAAGTTAACGAGAATGTGAGAGGATGGTTAGACCCCACTGAATATGACATTACTGGAAAAGTAATCAGGAGGTGAATGATTGATAAGACTACAACAGAAAACCAAAGGGAACAACGGCAGTCTAAGAAACATCCGCACTGTGCAGACTAAATTTAAAAAAGGATCTTATTTCTGCGTCATTTGGCCCTTTGTCCACGTTAAGCTGGTGTTTTTCAAAACACAACAAAAAGCAGAGCTTCAACTGAAATTTCTTATAGTGCTTTGCATTTCTTGAGTCACTCACTGTTGTACGTTCTGTGACGTTGCTCTTGCTGTTCTTGGTGACTGTGGAAGTGATAAAAGTTCTAACTTAAAGCAACACTATCTACCTTTGACCAACACCCACTGCTTCAAAAAATGAAACTGAACGATGCACGTTCATACATCGCATAAAACACTCTCCATATTTTATGGAGATGATGTCCTATGACTTCTCTGCCTCAACTCTGTTATTCACGGAGGTTCCTGAAAGCAACATGTGGGCTTCCAGCAGACTGAAACTGCAACTGCAGCACCGGGTTGTTGCCGGTGACAGCTCCGCTAAAATAAATGCTGCAGACAGACAGCATTTTCTCTGTAAAAAATGACCCAATTTTACTAAAATTGCTGTTTTGTGCAATGTATTGATATGTATTGTTAAGTTTCGTTTTTCAAAACAGTGGGTCGCAGTCAAAGTTAGATGGTGTTGCTTTAAATTCCAAATAAAAAGCTAATCCAAATGTGATGGTTTTCTTTATGATTTAAATGTGCAGCGTGACTCCACATCTAGAGTATTTACATTCAATTTATTGAGGAAAGCTATTAAAAAACGTGTGTGCTAACCTTTTGTAATCTTGAGTTTGTTGCTCTCTTGCACATGTACGAAGAGTGACTGAGAAGGACGTGGTCTAAGTTAGGAGGAAAATGGTTACAGAGCTTTCCTTGCATCAGTGTGCAGTTCAACTCCAATTTTGAGGAAAGTTGGAAGTTAATAACTTTTGTGGTGCTTCTGTTTCAGACATGTCAGCCTTCATGCAGTCATCTGGGCTCACCCAAGCTGGTCCATATGGGCATGCAGACAACACTAGGGTGTGTCCCCTCTTAAAACATGGTAAAGAAGTGGGATGCTGAATTCAAACATGGCAGATACAGTCGACTGCCTGAAGGTCGATTCTTTGCATGTTGTCAGACAGTGTTGACGTGCAATTTTTAATTACCTTGAACAGAAATACTTCAAACTTTCTGCATAATCACACCACTGTATAACTAATCTCCTTCTACCTTAAATCATGTCCTTATCAATCACCACTCCTTACAAATAGCTCTAACATGTTGGCTGTGAGACAGACAGAGAACGAAGAATAAGAAATGTAGCCGTTTCCTTGTGTTTGTGTGAAGACCTTTGCTGAAAACCCCAACCAAGAGAAACACTAGGCAGCACACGTGTTCTAAAATTAGCCTGCTTAGTGTGGACACCATCCAAACAAAACTTCTCTGGTATTCCACGACTGTTCAATAATTTCATGCTAAAAGTTTTATGCTTGGAGCTTCAAATTCCTAAAATAGAAACTCTGACTATTTCAAATGCATCTTGTTTGTCAAATAATGTAGAGTCTCTTTTTCCTCCATAAACACTCCGTCCTCCTCGAAGCAAGTCACTTAATTCTATGTCCTCATGTTATTTCTTCTGTTTCGTATCATGAACAGATTCTGTGCCATTCCAGTCTGTTTGACAAGCAAGGATACAAGTCCATGAAAAACAACTTCAATGTTTAAACTACCAGTCTTGGCACAAAGACTTGTCAACATACTGGCTGGCTTGACAAGTGTAGGAAGTGTGTTTGCAGCGTGTGCATGCTGCCAGGATTCGGTGGTGACAACTGCTGTTGCCAGCTGTATTTAGCAGCATCTCCCTCATAGACGGCAGGGACCGATCACAATCAGCACGTGTTGTGATGCAGTGATAGCGTGTTAATCGGCAGCAGTCTCAGCAGGGCAGTAGGTGACATCACTTCAAACTGCTCGTAACAAGCTATGATTGTCAGATGTGAGGATAGAAATATCTACCTTGTGTTTGGTTATTTCCTCTCAACAACAGGAATATTAAGTCAGAAATTAAGGTCTCACAAAAACCTAACAGAGACAGTGACATTTAGAAATTGAGAAATTACAGCATAGCTTGTGCATACATACTTCCAACTCCTCAAATGTCACATGAACACAGAAACTTTAAGATCAGTGCTTCAGGTTTTCGAGGGATAATAACATGTACCCATGTCTGAAGTTGATGAATTGCTGGTGGGAATTCACACCAACTGACTGCTAATATATGTATCCATAACAACAGGGAGAACTTACTTCTGCAATATGCTGGCAGTGATCTCGTACCAAGATATCAAACAATCTGCACATACTTTTTCAAATGATTAAAGTTGCAAACTGGCAGAAAGAAGGCCCTGCTGCTCCTGTGCTTATATTGTGTCCAGCAGCAGGTTCAGGTTGCCATAGCGAGGAGAGACTAATTTAGCTCTCTCAGTGCTATGAAGAGCTACAGGACTGTGTGTGTATTTCAGATTGTAGAGTCACGAATGTGACAAGATTATGTGGGCATAACCTGGGCCACCAAAATGTGAGAGCTGTGATTGGCTGTCTGGTCACTGTGGCAGTCAAACCAACAAAATGGTGAGGTGTGACTGTTAGAAAACGAGCAGACAACATGTCCACAGATGCAGTGGAGACACAACTGGGTGGTTTTGTGCTTCTATGTCGTATTGCTCATTTGCCCATCTTCTGAGAAGTCACATCCACCGGGGGCCAAAGACGTGGTGACTCTCTGGGGGCCCCCGGTCCCTTGGCCCTGCTCTTGTCCTCCTTTTCTTGGTGTTTCATGTTTTTTTGCTTTGGCTGTTTCACGATTTGGACACCTCACATTCTGGCTCTGTGGACAGGTCTACCTCAGACATGTCTATCTCAAGGCCCATGATGATAGAAGTGTCTGAATCACTGCCGAGTGGAGGCTGGAGCTCACCTGAGGGGGGACATAAGGAAGTAATTCAGTAATTCAGAACAGTTGAACACTTACTGCGGAATGCAGCGATTTCAGCGACTCTAAATGGACACAAAATCCTACAGTCAAGTCCTTTATAGAAGCTTGAAATCTTTGGGTTGATGCTATTGTTACTTAAACCTGCACGTAAGTTGTGAACACAACATATTATCATCCTTCTTAGTAGCTTATTTACACTTTGAGAAGTTACGCAGCAAAGTTCTCATTCATCTGGAGTTGTGTTTGTGGTCACCACTCTCTTTTTGCTCTGTCCTTGGTGTCCACCAGCTCCTGACTCTTAGTTGCTCAAAGCTCCAAAACGAGATGTGATAAAAAACTTCTGAGACTGTTCCTGGTGAGAACAAATGAAGCGCTGCACAGTAATGTGCATGTAACAAGTGTAAGCAATAACTTTCATTGAGTTAAAGCTGCAGTTGGTAACTTTGGGGTAAATATCATCATTTTTTTGGTATGCTATTCTGTTTTCCCATGTCTCTGTAATACGGATTAATAGAAATCCTATCGCTCTGGTTCTATTTGCCCAATCAGTGATATCCTCTGTACTCTGTCCTGATTAGAAAGTCTATGCTGCGTTTCTTAGCAACAGGCGATGTCAATTTAAGCTGATCAGCTGTTTGTGCCTTATGCTCTGACGACAACAGAATGTCTGCATTCTGACACAGTCAGTCGGCTCAAGCTCAAGCTGACACAGACCAGTTTACTCCACTGCAACTTTCCCTGCAAGTGTTTCATCTCGGTTCAAACTGGACTTAAAAGAGAGAGCGACAACGAACGAAATAAAACGTGAGCCAGAGCCAAAACAGGGAGGGAAGGCTGCTGCGGAGTTGCTTCCGAATGAGTTTCATGCAACAGCTAAGGTTAGTTTGTTAGCTCGTCAGCTTGTGAGCAAAACTTAACAACTGCAGCTTCAAGTATTACACGGTTACATGCACGTGTCATTTCCTGTCTCCCGGGCAGAAGCAGCACTGTGTCAGAGTGCAGTGATCTCCGTCAAGAGGTCCTGGATGACTCAAACTTGAAATCAAGCATCACCACAGATGATAAGACTTGTGTGCCCTTGCTTAGTATGAGAGCAGTTCTTGCAGTGGAGAACTCGCAGTTTTTGAGACCAAAGAAGGCGAAGAGCTAGCTGGTGGATTTTCGGACATTGGCAGGGTTCTGCACTGAATATTCATTTCCCAGGGTCATACTGTTGATGCAGTGTACTACTGTGCCATTCTAAGGTGCCTAAGGGAGAACATTCAGAGCTGATGATAAAGTCTCTCTCTGGGACACTGATTGCAGCACAAACCCTGGGAACGGCTGTCTCTGGAGAGAATGATTGCCGCAAAACCACAAACGACAGCGCTCATTATTCAGGCTAAAGACTCAACACCGTCTGCCCTCCATCACTGCCAACCTGCAGCAGCAGAAATCCTGACAGGTCGGCTTGTTTGTCTCATGTTAACTGCCTGACATTGTCGCTGTTGGCTCAATAGTGCTGCAGAACTAGACACATTACATCTAATTTACATACTAATTAGTCTCTGGAAAAAAAAATGTTGAGTTGATCTATAATTTGTCAAGCATGCAAAAGTAATTCATTGTGCTAGCAGCTTCTTCTTGAAAGAAAAAAAAAGTCCCTTTACGGCAAATTGAAAAGTACCTTATCACAAAGATGTATTTTTTATTGTTCAGTATTTAGTAGAACAAATACTATTCACATTTTTAATTTAGTTTTAGCCAAAACTAACAACTACTGCTGCAGCCAAGCATAATTACTTTCTATACTAATATGTTGACTGTTCAGTCTTGAAATTGACAAAAATTTAAAAGCCCCTCAAAATTTCCCAGACCCAAATCAGCTGCCTTACAAATGCTTGTTTTGACCATTTAATTACACAAAACTGAAAAGATGATCAGCTTGCTATCATACAACACATAGGTAGCAAATCTTTACATTTCAGAAGCTTAAACAGATTGTTTGGCAATTTTGCTTAAGAAATGACCAATTTGCCAATTACCAAAACAGTTGTCAATTATTATTTTTTCAGTGAACTTATTGATTAATTGTAAGTGCAGCTCTATGTATTATTTTAGGTTAGAAAGTTTACGGAATTGATCTTAAGAATTTGTACCTTGTAATTAGTGTATCAAATGCTATGTGGATGTATTTTTCACAGTTATAATGGTAAACAGTTATGAATGTTACTGCATTACATTCTCTGACCTTTTGTGCATGTTGCATCAGCGGCGTCACTTCAGATATTGGAGGATCATTGTAGGGGAGCACCAGGAGAACAAGGAGTTCTCAGTCGCGTTTATGGTCTACACAGATTTAATAGAGGCCTTGTTGTTGTTTGTCTACCACTGCATAGAAATCGGCACTTTCTTCTCCTCTATCTTTGGCAAAAAATGTCACTACATCAATTTCTAGTCATTGAATCGTATCATATTGTATCGCTCTGAATGAGCCCATATTGGTCTTGTATCGAATCACCAACCACGTATTATAATACCCATAGTTGTTAAAATATTTGTTACAACCTTGTATTTATGCAAGGTATTCAACAACAGTGCAATCATCTTAAATTTAATCTATCCCCATCGATGGCTGAACAGACCAAATCTCCATTTTTCCGGTTACCAAATTTGATCTTCTTTCAGAACACTCTTTGCCCAAATTTCCTCCATCTCACCAATGAATAACACTATTTAATGGAGTAATATCTATAGCTAAACTCAATTTTAACAAAAGGATCCAAGTAGTGTTTTCTTTACTTTACATTTTCAAGTGAGAGTTAGTGCAGAGTAGAAACATACAACCACCACAACTGGCTGACACTATTTCTGCCTGGGAGCAGAACGTGTTGGGACCAGTCTGACCTGCTGAGCTGCAGGACTGTGTAGATTACATAGATGACTTTTCCTTACTGTTCCACTTTGCCGCTCCAGGTCTTCAAAAACTGTGTAAAAGGGACTATAAACCCTATGCTGACCATAACCAGACCTCTGAGTGGTCAAGGACTAGCAAGAACGTCAATAAAACCAGGGGTAAGCATAATAACATCAAGCTAGAAGCAATTTGTACAAATTTTCACAACTGACATTAAAACCCTTGTACAACCCATCACCTAACCAGTTGAATTTGTTGTTTGGCATTTCATGAGTTTTCAGATATGGTGTCAACTACCTACCTTTTCTGTCAATCCCAAATACAATTTTTGTTTCTATTATTATTTGTCGTTATGGAAAGAACATACTAAAATTACACTAAAATCTTTTCCTTGTTTATTTCTCCATCCATCCAAGGCAGGTGTTATAAACTCATGTGACTCACACTTTTATAGCTCTGGCTGCATCGCTGCTCTGGGAAAAAATTCTGGCTTCAGATGCTAAATGGCTGGAA
>JAQFJA010000020.1:3313077-3325494 GCA_029874485.1 Naso brachycentron
TTTTAAACCTGCTTAATTATTAAATTATGAACTCTAACTTAACATTTTAACTTTTTAACCTTTACAGGCAGTACACTGACAGTCACAGAAATGAACATAAACACCATTGGCTTTTATTCTCACAAGGGCTTTTGCTTCAGCTGTAGGACACTAAAAATACACAGCAGGTCTTGAAAAATCTATTTTGCTTTTTGCTCAGGATTTTTCTCACAGGAGATTTGGTTTAGGAGTCCTTCAGGACACATTAAACCTGTCTGTGGTCTGTGGAATGGGAGTGGTCAGAGAAAACTAATTGCCAAGAACTAACACAGGCAACAAGAATGCTACAGCCTTGAAGTATCGCAGTGGAAGTGTGGATGGGATTCTTGACCTATATAAAGCTGGACGGGTGGGCTAAATATAGCCTTGGCTAGTTTTCACTGAGGACAGATGTAAGGACACGGGGCTGTGATAATGGGGAATGCCAGCTTAACAAGTGGTTCTGAGAGTCCTGATTTTATTGGGGATGAATGACGTTTTCATGTGACTCAACAGTAATTAGACATTTTGTGACTAGAAGACTGATTCAATTAATAAGACTACACTGCAGCCATTGTTCCTTAAGATGGCCAGAATCACCAGGAGACACTTAACTGAGCACACACTCTATCTGGCTTGTTTGGTCCAACTGTATATTCCCAAAGACAGAAAATGTCCTGGTTTCCTCGGGATAAAGACAGACTTCTACAAAAAGATGTTCAGTTTCACTTTAAAATGAATGGAAAACATTTTGCCTGTCTTGTATTAAAGTTTTGTGTGAATTTCATTTGTACTGAAATAAAGTAGGTTTTAGTTTTGACAGTGGCACACTTCAATCAAAATGAGCAGATTTATCCAGAACACACCAGCAGGATCAATCACTACAGCATGCAAATTTATGCATTTTAAAAAATAAAAATGGGTTTGTATGCTGCAATACATCTGTAATAAGCAGAATATAGTAGCTGTGTCAGGGCAAGATGCATACTTGTACAAGATTTGTGAGTTTAAACGCGTCCTATTTGTTCCAGTTCCTCACATACTAGTGTACTCTCGCATGACGAGAACTGTCTTCACACTACATTTACTTTTATGTTAGTGCTGAACCAGTGTCAGAGACAGTCAGGGATAAGCTGTTTTCACAGAAAAAGCAAGGTGAGAAAAAAAAAAAACTATCTAGAAAGGATGCTGTTTGTTTGAGTAATCACATCAATCCAGGCTGGAACTCAAAACTAGATGCTTGACAAATGTTGTACGCAATGTTTGCACATTTTTCATGAAAGTCAGATGGTGGAGATGAAAAAGCTGCTGAAGCAGAAAAAAAACATGGACACCTCAATTAGGAAATACCTTGGGCTTCATTAAACACACAACATGGAATGTGTGCTGCTAGATGGCCCTAAATCAAAACA
The DNA here is from genome assembly GCA_029874485.1 of Naso brachycentron. Taxonomy (NCBI): domain Eukaryota; kingdom Metazoa; phylum Chordata; class Actinopteri; order Acanthuriformes; family Acanthuridae; genus Naso; species Naso brachycentron. The sequence goes on from JAQFJA010000020.1 coordinate 3,314,508, forward strand.
ATGACGACAAAAGATGGAAGCTGATGAAAAAATGAAGCAGAGGGGCTTTTTTAATTTTACTGTCAAACAGTGATCATTGCGGTTGAGAATTTATCTGACTTGACTCAGGCAGAAATGTTCACAGACGAGGTAATAGTTTTCAGTTTTTTATTTTCATGTAACATTCAGTCATCTTTGCCGACTTCCTTTCTCACTCTCTAACTGGTGTTACCTCAGAAGTTAGCGTCAGGCCACATAATGAAATTAACCGTTATCTTGAACAATATAAGGGATTTCATGGGTTTCACCATTGTTGGAAACCTTTAGGATAATGCAAGTACTATACACAACTCAACACACAACATAGTTTTTTGACATCTTAAAGCAGAAATGTTACATTCGTTAAGTTAAATATACACATTAACTCTGACACACAGAAGATCTTCACACATACTGTATAATGATTTGGATACCGAACCATAACAACAAAGAATCCAACGCCATTATGGTTTATAGTGTGATTGGTATGTTTTCACTAAATTGCAGCTATAAGCTGTCACTAAATATGATGACTCATTGCAGTATAATACAGCTTTAAGTTAATCGCCGACTGGTGCCGCAGTGCCACAGCACCATACTTAATGTGCCTCAAGTCCCGCCTCGAACACATATACGAAGCGCTGTGCTGCAGCCCGTCAGCAGAAGGACCAGTCACGCCGTGGGAAAACAAAATGTAAAAACAAGTTAATTATACAACCCGAGCAGGAATTGATTTCTATTCCTTCAGTGATAGGGCAGTTTCTTTACCCACTCTGCTGTTGCACCAACTTGTATGATATTTCTTACGCTGAATAAAATTTTTCCTCTTCATCACTCCGTCATGTTATCAAAACGGCACTCAGCAGTGTGAATACATTTTCTGACAATGAAAACGGGTGGCATACATTCAGTGTGAAGGCATTGAAAAGCTAAGTGTGGATCAATGATAATTTAATAAGTGTAAGTGGAGACATATTGAGGTGAGAGAGGGCACGGCATTAAAGAGGATACTGCATGCTCAGAAAAGGCCCTCTTTCAAAGCTCACTCAATGAATACTGCATTATAAACATTTAAGCGATCAGGCGTCCAACTATGCAAGCAAGCCACATTTCAAAACATGGATAAACCCTGAAAACTGTTTGCACACATGCATCAGACTCTGAAAAACTGAAAGTAAATCACATAGTCTGTTTCAAGTATAATGACTCAGAAAGAGAGAGAGAGAGAGAGAGAGTGGAGGCGCCCACAGAAAGCCACCAAGGCTTCGTAATTATTTTTCAACAAACCGTAAAAGAGCTGACAAAACACAGTGTCTTCTTTCATCTCTGTCAAACAAATGGTTTTTGTCCTGTAATTGCTCTTGAAAAAGGAGCCAACCAACAGCATCTAGACTGCCACAGACCCTGACACGCATTCACTTACTGGAGGATGGGAGGAAAGTCTGTGCTTTTGTATGAACTGTGTGTTTAATTTGTGAATTTGTTTTCTCTGTTTAAAGTAGAAAACCTTGATGAGAAAATTTTAGTGTTTAGAATATTAGTTTGAAAAGCATTAAACTGCATTCATTACCTGTTAGTCAAATATGAAAATGGAATCAGGAACATTAAGACAGAGAAATGGGTTGAAACAGCTAGAAACAGCCACCTGCAGGCAGAGGTGATGACTTATAATAATGCCACATGATGTGGTCATCATTCTTTCTTATTAAAAGCGAGTAAGTAAGTGACCCTCAGTTGAAATTGTTATGAAAAACTGCTATTTCTATGGTCAAGGATGGGCTTTAATAATTAGCTTTTAAGTTAACAGGGATACATTTAGAAATGCCATGGCTGAAAACTGAGCAAACTCCATCTACTAAAGCCTGTATGATACTGAAAAGCTCTGGTGAAGCTTTTATGTAATATTTCTATTTTCTCTCTGTTTTTGATCAGTGTTCCTAAGATATGCTGTGATTTTATGTGCTACAGGAATAAAGTTTATTTAAGCCCTCTCTCACATCAGTTATCTGGATGTCACAAGTGATCAGACTGAGGTGAGAATATTAAGTCAGTTGGTGAAGACAACAGGCAAATAATAAAACATTGCAAACATTGCAGATTTTGTAAACAGGAGAGAGTCGAGGTGTACATAATGGAAAGCAAACTGAAAAATGATGTGTGATGTGAAGCTGATGCTCTCCCTGTTCCTTTCAGTTTATGGCTCATGTTTGTCCATGATAATTTAATTCAATTTTGAATGTATTTCAGCTCCTTTGCCCTTATATGCAAATTGCAAAATAAATAAACACTGTAATTATTAACAATATGTTTATTCCTGTTTTGGGGCAGACACGTATGCTACTTAAAGTTCTCATGGGATTGGTTGAGTTGCTTGATGACGCAACTTTAATTGTGGTTTAGCACTTGCTCGGTGTAATGTCCACTGTACTAATACAGCTATTTGATACATGCTCCTTTCAGAACACCAAGATTAAAAAGTCTGTATGTTAATAGAAATGCAACGACATGTTTGATTTTCTAGCTTTCAATAGTCTTTAGGTCTGTTCCCAACTTTATTCACTTATTTAGATATTGAAGTAATAATATACAATGTGATTTCTCTACAGAAACAATTTTTAGAGAGAAAGAATTGAGATATCTGCTGTACTGCGGAACATTTTTCACAACACAGTTTCAGGATGAAGCTCTACTGCTACCTTTAAAAATAACACAATCCGAAGTCTTCACTGAAGGACAAGTTAAAACTCACCACTTCAATACAAGGACTGGCAGCTTATTGGACGACATCTCTTTGAGTGTTGTTGTCTGAGTGCATACATTTGGCTAAAAAAACAAGTTTGTGTGCTGAGGAGCTCATAGTTGGATCCTACTTGTGCAAAGCCTATCGGGTGGTAAAAACATTCGTTTAGAAAATGCCACCATCTTCTAACGACACAAATGCTGCAAAAAGTCTGCGTTATGCTGTGCTGAATGCGGTTCATGCAAAACACTGACCAGCAGGCATGGATGACAAATAAAATTGTAATACACTAAAGATTACCAGATGGATGTACAGTTAGATCTGTGTTACTAGTTGGCAAAATAGTAAATAAATAAAGAATTTTGAAAGTAGATTATCCTCTGTAGGGTGAACATTCCATAGACTCAGCCTTATGTTCCATCAGTCTGAACTGTGCACTGTCAGTCATGCATGTGCTGAGACTCAACCACAGTAGCTATGTTATTGGCTGAATGCTAACGATTGCTTGCTAACTGCTAAAGGTAGTGTGGTAAAGGGGGGCAATTTAAACTAGTTGATGGCACTAGATTAAATAAGGAGGTACCTTACATGTGACTTAAAATTATTTCAAACTATGCTACTGTAGTTAATGATGCTTGTTCTCATTTGCTTTAGAGGCTAAAAGGTCAATGGCTCATCAGGATTCCCAACACATAGATGTACTGTATGACTTATTACTTCATTGTACAGACAATTTTCCAGTTTAAAGCTCATGAAAGTTATGGGCAGAAGTGATATGAAAGTCAATTTGACAGTCACAAACAAAAAATACAGGAGGAGAAATTAAACAAAATCAGTGTATTCTGTAGAATAAGAGGTGAGTCTGAGGCTAAGGTTCCTTAACTGTGTCAAAGGCACTTCAAAAAGCAGAACGGGAAAGGTTAGCTATAACTCTGAAAACAGTCATTATGTTTATATGCACAGTTAAGTCAAGCTACAATTATAGCTCAATTAGGCCATTTTATTGGACTACTGTCCTTGTCCCAGTATACAAGCACAGAGGGAGAATTGATTTATAGTGCTACTTCGCTACAGTAGGCGGTGATATGCCCTGTTTAGCTTGTTGCTTTTGAAATTTCTTCCAGTTAGCCAAAGAAGCTACAAACAAGTTAGCAAACGGCCAGCAAAATCGATTGTGAATGGTGAAAACATGGATGACTTTACAGCACTGTACACTTCATAGCTATGCTTTACTTTTGCTACAGTTTCGATGCACGCTACCCCTCATGCTTATGGGATTCTTGTATTCTTACTGGCTTTCTTCTACAATTTTATGCTGTTCGAGTTCTGGGTGAAAGACCGCTGCGGTTGTGTTTTTCTTTTGCAGTTGTATTTTCCTATTTGCAGTTGTGTTTTGTGATGTTGTTGTGTTTTACTTTTTGCAGTTGTGTTTTCATTTTGTGATTGGGATTGGCACTTCAGGGCCACTGTATACAGGTCATTGATAATGAAATGGCAAGTTAATATTCTTCAAAGGCTTTCTCGGGGTGTTTAGAGGACACCGGGATTGGATTCTGCAAAGCAGTGCATCTTCCTGGAAGATATTGCTTCAGACTACGTTTGAGCAGCACAGAAATGTAAACTTTACGCCAACAGTGTAGGGTGTGTACATTAATAGCACCCCTGTGCTTCTTCCTTTCCTGGACACGAAAAGAGAAGTGTGAAAAAGCCAAAACTTCAAGCAGGAAATTTTTTTTTTAACTGTTGAGAAGTTTTTTCTCTCTGTATCCTCTCTCTGGATCAAAAATAAATAAATAAATGAATGACCTCGACTAAAATTAATGTATAGTCTCAGTTTAGGCCTTGCAAAGACTCAGCCAGTCTTCATTATAAAACAGGAAGGCTTTTTAATGGAGGATTTGGCCACACATCTACCATTGTGTGTGTATTGTGTGTTTCTGTACTGTAAAAGTTGGTGTGAACAGTTTGTTTATAAATGTCTGAAACATCAAATTTGTGACCACATCCCAACTCCTTTTGTTCACATACATACACTGCGTGTCAAGACAATGGTGACCATCAAATGTGGGTGAACAAAATGAATGTTCACCAGCAGCACTTCCCTGCAGTGCAGCAGAGCTCACAGTTTACTCCAAACAGTGTCAACAATATGAGTCAACAGGAGACTCTTGTTATGCTAATGGTGGATACATGTCACAGTGGGTATACAGCATACATGAATGGACAAACACAAGTCCAACAAATGTGAATTATTGTTGTTTGTTGCGATGCTCAAAATAATAAACTGCTGATCAGTGGAATCAGAAACAACATGAAATCAAGTACAACATGAAAGTTTTGGCTTTATCTGTCTTTAAAATTTAATCTGTTTTACTAGTGTCTGTGTTTAATACTGACATAACCTTCTTCAGCATACAAAATTCTTTAAAAAAATATAAGGTCTAATTAATCTTTAATGTTTTTTAATCTAATTTAAAGGCCCTTGTACAGGTACTGTACGCTCACTCAGGTGAACATAATCGTTATTGTGACTAAGAAGTCAAATTGAGATTAAAATAAAAATGCAACATACCCAGACATTCATATGAATGATTCACTGCTATTTCATTTCAAAAAGTTTTTTAGCATCAATAAATTAATTCCCCTATATTCCGGTGTAAGAAGCACATTTATTACCTTTTATTCCATCTAAAAAGTGAGGTGCGTCCTGTATACCTGTATATGTGCGAGCAATATACCCGTATAAAATGCGGAGAGGTATTTTATTATGTTACGGTATCTTACCAAAAAGCCGGCGCTATAATCAAGCTAAACCTTTTTCCCTGTGGGAGATACCCCAAAACAGACTGCGTCTTACATATATCTGTGTGACTTATATTCTGGATTTTATGGTAATTATTTTAAAGCGTCTTGCCTGTATGCAAATAACAAAAGTGGGTGGGGGTGTCCAGTGTTACTGACATATGTCTGTTGCAGTGTTAGCTCCATGGAAAGCCATCATTGTACAACATGTGGAGCGAGCGCAGAGCTGGGAAATCTCAGAGGTGAAATCAAAGTTTTTCCTTTGTCAGAGTCGGTTGTGAAATTGTTAATGCTACAGTGAGTGCCGGTCCGTTTATCGCCTCTCCACTGCATTCACATTAGTGTCTGACTAACAGTAAAGGAAGTTCACATTAGACTTTAACTCCAAACAATAATGAATTTTTAGCTTGTGAAAAGTGAAAAAAAGAGAAATTTTAAAAATCCTTGCAACCGCTGCCTTTTTTGAGGATAAAAATGTTGAGAGTTGCAAAATAACCACTACACACCTACAGTAAATTGCTCCCCCCAAACCCCTGAATAATCAGTGTCGGGGACGTAAGTTTGCAATTCTGGTAAGCTAGCTGTTAATTGATTCACATTTGCTATTCACGTATTTTAACTTTTCATATCTCCAGAAGGCTGCAATATCAAAACATGTAATCCCAAATGAGGTGGGACATAAAATAATCGACAGATCTAAACTTCACTAATTTTAGGTTAAATCCATTAGGTTGGTATTTCATGCAACATAATTAGAAAGAGAACCTGTGTGCACAGGTGTGCTGCACTCACTCTATTATGTATAAATGTTTCTGTGTTGATTTATTCTAACTGATGCAATATGTGTAATTTGTAATTTTATACTAACATTTGTCCTATTTGACACAGTGTAAATTAGGTTTGGGAGGAACTAAACAGGCAGCGCATTATGATACAGTGAACCCTGCAAAGAACAAGGGAGGCTATTATATGCCTTCAAATGGACACTGCATTGCATTATTGAGGATGATATTAAGCAGCAAGGCTGACAGGATATTGTGTGTGACCTCACCTTTTGAGAAAAGATTGCATTGCTCTCTGTTACATTGCCCCAGCAGGGTGCTCAAATGATGGAACAACACATTTTAATCTCAGAGCAAAAATAGAGAATGGCATAAAAAAAAAAATAAATAAATAAATAAATAAACAGGAACCTGTGAGACATGATTTTATACACCTACTCTCTTCCTTGCTTCCTCCTTCCATTTTGCCCTCATTATCATCCTCTCATCACTTAGTGAGCTGTGCCCCTAGCATGCCTCAGCACCACGTCGGGCCACATTTATTAAATCTCTCTCCTCCATCTTCGACTCCCAACACATCTCATTTTCTCATTTTTTTCAACCTATATGTGTTATGTTGAGTGCGGAGTTACAGAGAGAAGTTGATGAAAAATTGACCCAGACTAAAAGATATCACCATGGCGCTATTACCTTGTTTATCATGGATGTAGTGTGAACAGCTCTATCCTATGCTTGGAGTTATCCCTGATGTTGTTTACTACCATTTAAATTACACATGGCTGGCAATCACGGCTGCCTGTCAATAGAATATCTTCTTTCCTTTCCTTTTTTTTTCCTGAGTTGCATTTTGATGCCAAGTTAGTTATTTTCATATGTCTGCCCATGAGCCCAAAGCCTGGGGGATCTCACAGATTATGCAGAGGAACTCTTTGGAAATGATGCATTTTTAGTACTGAAGGAGGGAAAATGAGATGGCCATATGTGCATATTTTTTCAGCCCAACCAAGTGTCTTTCCTCTCTGTTTTACATAAATATGAGGTGTGCAGTTGTGTGTCTTAGTAATACAGTATACTGTACTTTTTTGAAGCAATCCTGTATGTGCACGCTTTTATTTAATGTGTGTATTTGTGCATCGTTTTTCTTGCTTGTGTGCGTGCAAGCAAGTGTAAACCCATTTTCACTGCCTTAAATGCTTTTTATGCAATGATTCTCTCTCTCTCTCACACACACACACACACAGAAACTTGCTTAGAATAGTCCCCTCAACGTGTAAACTACAGATAAAACATTTCCCACCAGCCATATATTGAAATGCCTTGGCCTTAGGTGTCCTTTAGTGTACCCAGAGTGCTTTAGTACATATGTTCCTCTATTAACTGCTGCACAGATAAAACTCTGTAAAAGAAAACATTTGTATGTTTAATAATTATTGTCATTATTTCATTACGTTTTTTTTCCCAGACTGAATATTCCTGTAATTTTAATAGAGCAGCTGATGACTACACAGTAAAAAATGGTGACATATGTTGAGTGTGTGTGACTGTAACAGGGGAGTGAAGAAAAATTACTTCACACTAATTTGTCATTTAAAGTCCACGTGAGATGAAAAGTGTCTTTTTAATCCTTGTAGATCACATCCCTGGTCATATTGTTCACTTATTAAATAGCCATTTTTTTCCCCACAAAATCTATGTCTTTGTATTTTTATGTGAAAATTCAATCACATTCCCTTCCTGTCGAAAATAAATATAGCCTAGAGCATTTTCAACCATTACATGCTACTCCATATCACTCATTAGATGGGTTTCCATTACAGATTAGTACAAATCTTAGGAGATATTACCAAGTGTCAGTAAAACACAATTGCGACATGACTGCCATTCCACCGAGTGATGTCATGTGACTTCTCTTGTGATAATATTCCAAATAGCATGGTGATGGATGAAATAAAATATTCCCATTGTAGCCACCGCACTAGCAGCGGGGCGAGGCAAGCGAAATAAAACCACGGAACTCAGAAAAATCTACAATACACGGAGCACAATGGACAACACCTGAGGGCTCACAGATAAAACTAAACAAAACTACAATTTTTACCACAAACTGCGCATCATTCCCTTTCATTTATTAATAAGAGCATTCACTCAAAACCAGCAGTGGCGCATAAAAAACAGCTTATTATGGTTAGTCTAAAACATCTCCTCTGTCCCTTCAGTTTTGTGTCGACTCATAACAGATGAATTTAGGTCCAAAACATCCACAAACAACTACAAAAAGCAAGCATGCTAAGAAAATGAAATGAGTGACATGGTCTGTCTGTCTGTCTGTCTGTCTGTCTGTCTGTCAATCAATCTTTGCCTGATTTCTTTCAGGGCTTTGGACAGTGTCACACCCACACACACACAAAAAAACCAGATCAACTCTTTTCATCATTTCACAACACAAACGGCCACCTGCTTTGTGAGGTTTACAGTGACCATATGCCAAATTATGTAGACACCAAAATGCATGAAAACAAATACCAGCAGAGCTCATGTGACGTGCACAAAACTCATGTAAATCTTGCTTCATGGACCTGACCATGGCCCCTCTCTTTAAAATGCACCAAAAAAAGGGAAACAAGTGATTCATAACTTTGGGGGAGATAAAGTAAAGAATCGACAAACATTAAAATATTACATGCTTTTTTTGTTTGTTTGTTTTTTTAAACAGATTCTAAATGACATAAGGAGATGCTAAATCCAATCAAATAGGAGTCTGGGAGCCCCTGGATCAAGTTTCAGCAGGATCCACCATAATTTAAGGCCCTGCCTATCAGACAAATAAGTAAAAAGTGTTTCCATTGCAGTTTTGCAAAGTATGTTGTTGTTTCAAAATCACCTGATATAAAAACTTTTTTTGTTATAAATGGGAGTTTTTTCTAAATTGACGGGTTTCCACTAGACGTAGTTTCTATTCGCAGTTACAATTTATGCACATTGAGGGTTAATGGAAACCCGCCTGTTGTATCACTGTCATCCTCCATGTTTGTCATGATATGTCCCACTTTTCAATGGTCCATTCCTCTCAACATTTTGTCCTGGTTGTACATCCTGTCATAAGAAGACATCACAATTCCCATATAAAGGATTCTTCAAACCATATTCACACAAAATGCTGCTGTTTTTTTGAGTATAAGGACAAGAGTTTAATCATAACCACTGCATTGATAACCCCAACCATAACTTCAACCAAAAAAGTCCTAACCCCCATATGGGGACCAGCTCTTGATTCCAAAAATGGCTGTGTGAAAGTTGCTGCCACACAGTCACACACACATACATTTTTTTCTTCAGTATAACTGGATCAGATAGCTGATCTTTTTGCTTTTAGTCAGGCTCTGATAAAATCAGTCACAGGGGATACAGTGTGATGGAGAGTTAGCTGTCTGTGGATAAGTGTGAGAATTGGGACAGGGTGATAGTGAGGGCTCTGGGGTGGTAAAATGGGTTTTGTCATGATAGCAGGCTAAACTGTTACTGGTGAAAGAGTAGAGAGAGGCTCTATCCAATTGGAATGGATGAATAAGCCATGAAGCCGGGCAGCAGAGGCACTGGTCTGAGATAATGTAGCCTTGCTATGGTAAATCTCTGTTGCATACACGTGCACGCAGACACGCACATACACCAACACTAGCACCCAAATTCATATCAAAATCAAATCTCAAACTGTGGCATAGAACTGGGTCATAGAGTGCCTCTCTTACTGAGTGTATAAAGTTTTTGAGATAACAAGAAGAGCAAAAGGGAACCACAGTGTGAGACACTGAGAGGGCAAGAGAACAGGAAGCTTTTACCAGGGCTAAAATTGCAAAATGAAACCAGTAGAAGGTGTCATAAATTTGGCAAACACATGCAATTACTGTATAGTGTTAATGTTATGTTAATGTATATACTTCTGAATACATGGCACACATAGGCTACAATTACATATTTTTCACATTAGCCACTGCTGCATTTAGACAACACTATTTTCTCCTTCAGTGGGGTGAAGAAGGCTCACTTCCCTTTTTTGATGTAATAATCTTTCTTCCCATGTGCATACAGAACATGCATTATTGAGAGACCTCTGCAGTGCTGACATCCTTCCAGCTCCTGTAGCACACTGGTTGTGTTGCTCGTCCCAGGTACCCATTTCAACCACGCTAGATTTAGAAAGTGCGTGCCTGCAAAGAAAGCCAAACTCTACACTGGAGGGAGAAACACGCACAACTTTTCCAAAGATATTCAGTAAATAAATGTCTACAGAGCTTGTGGAGAGGCAGGATAAAAACTGGCAGTGATAAATTTAGATTTATGTACTTGTGTTTTAAATAAAATGCAACAAAACCCTGAACAAATGACATTTTATGAATAAACAAAACCATTTAAATCACTTTAACATTGTTATTAATGGCTAAAATGCCCATGAACATACCCTAAGATAATTAGTCAGTATGACGCTACAGCAAACTCAACAGAGTGTATGTACTGTTTTGCAACCAGCAGGTAATTAAGAACCTAATTATGAAAGCGGTTAGTTATTGCACTATAAACAAACACCCCTTCCTTAGTTTACTTATATGATGCATCACTCAGCCAAGATATAGGAGCATTTGTAAGGCAC
>JAQFJA010000020.1:3331735-3341912 GCA_029874485.1 Naso brachycentron
AAAGATCTATAAAAGACAGGAATAAAATGTCACAGCACTGCTAGGTATTAAAAGCCATCCTGAATAAATAAGTTTTGTGCATTTAACTGACTTGAACTGCTTCACTTTGCAAACATGTCAAGCACCCTAAAAGATGGACACACCATTACTGCATATCTGTTGTTTGTGACCGACCATTCAAAAGGCAAACAACATATCATCTTTATGGCAGAACTACCGATTATGTCCTATAACCCTGTCTTTAAAGGTCAACTATGTCGCATTTTTCCTCCATTTTGTCTGGATGGGCAACGTGCTCATGTAAACGTGAATTTAAAGTATATCGAAAAGCCATGTTAGTGTTTACAAACTGCTATTACCTGTAATCACAAGCATTGTCTCTGTTTATTTATTGACCTGTTAAAAAGTTAAAAGGGGGTACCTTTAAGGTTGTTGTACTTCAGCTTTCCTCCAGTTTTTTCTCTGCTGATTGATTTATCAAGTACATGTACCTTACCTATCATACTTCAGTTTGAACGAATAAAATGGGAGGGTAAAACCATGCTATTAACCATTCATACCAAACTATTTTAAAAAATGTTAGTCCATTTTTTTCTCTGTGATGGCCAGTATTTGGCTCAGTTTGTATCACAAATTACTTTAAAACATTTATGAAAAAGAATGTTGTTGGTCCACCTTTATAACAGGTAGGGCCTTTATTAAAAAACAAAAACAAAAGATAAATCAGAGAGCTGCATTCACCTGCTAACACAAAATCTCTGAAACAAAATACATTGGCAGCTACTGCAGTGTTCCTGAAGCCGCTGTTGTAACATCTGCAGGGAAGGTTTGTTTTCCCAACTCATCTCAGTTTGATCTTTAAGTGTGTCTGTCAGTTCTTGTCTGAAGAAGCATTATCTTTGGACTCAGTCAGCGTAAGTCAGAGTTTTATTTAGCCTGGAGGGACAGAGAGAGCAATAAACAGAGTATGACAGAAACATCCACTTACCTGAGACTCAAGGTCAGGCGTTCATCTTTAGCCCTCAACAGATCGCCTACTGAAAATGTGGCACTTCCCAGGACACTGCTCTGTAGAACCACACAGGAAAAAAACATAGCTGATTAACGCTAGGAAAAGTATTTCAACTGCATGTACACAGTTAAAAAAAACAAAATTTTAAAAAAAAGACTGCAGAAAAAATACTTTCTTCCTTTAATGGTAATGGCTACAGGTAAGAGTCAAAATTACTTTGAGCCTTGTGATCTAAAAAAAGTGTGTGATGTGTTTGACATGAGGCACAAGGAAGTGCAGTCCTCTCTTTTTCTGTCTCTTTTCACCCTCTGTCTCCCCTTTCTTACTGCTCTGACAACATGTGTTTGCTGCAGGCGTGATGCGAACAGGGGGTGTCAGCGCAGGAGAACTGGGTCATGGAGAGTGAGGTAGGGGACGAGGCCATCAATAACGAAGAAATGATCCACATTCGTAGAAAACACGCTCGCTCTCTCTCTCTCTCTGTCTCTCATGGGCATACCAAGACACAGTCACATTCACACTCACACATACAGAACAATTCTGCACCTGCAAGCAACAGTATCAAATTGTTAGCCTGTGCTGCAGAATAGAACACAAGCTGCTCTGCACAAAGCTCGAACAGATAATTAACCACAGGTAAAAAAGGGATTACTTCATCATACTGGGAAAAAGGTTTTTATTAACTAAAGTACTTCAAGCCTGTTGGCACTCTCCCCTCTGAGATGGTACAACATGATTTGCAGAATTCCTTTCACTGACTGAATTTAACTGCTTTAGTTTAATATGAAGACTTTTATTGAAGTGCAGTGATGGTTCCATGAAAACTGGGGAAACAGTATGAAGCATATCATCTGTGTCTTGCCCCTGTCAATTCGTTTTTAAGTACTTGTCAAAGGCTATATATTGCCTCAGAGGATAGTTTTGTTGAACAGACTGATCAGTTTATTGACTTATCATTTCAGCTCTAGTCCTGACATGACAAATCCAAATTAAAATTAAATTCCTGTCAGAATGACTTGAAAATTCTATGTCTCTGCTTTCAATTACATTTAATAAGTCACAACCCATTTCTTAGCGTCACAGCTGTCCCTGACCTCATGTTAAATCACATAATATGATTCTGATTAGTTCAACATTGTCAAGCATACGAATTCGGAATGGGAAACAAGTGCTGTTATATGTCTGTGTCAGTACAATCAGATACACATATTGTGAAATCGTGTAAAAAGCATCACAAAGGACATTGCACATTGTGAAGTCATGTGACAGCTTTGGTACATGGCATGACTAAAGGGAGGAAGCACCCTGAAACACAGCAGAGCTCACAGGTCACATGACTTTAGCACTCCCTGTCAGAGAACATGACTCACTGATTTTTAAATTTATGAGATCAGTTTCTGCATGAAAATATTATGTTCTTATGTAGTTCTACAAGCAAGCTGTTTTTCTGTCTTCACCTTTGTTTTACCGTTCTTTCATTGTGTGGTTATCTGGCTTCTTCTAATACTTTACTTCTAATCTTGGTTCCTCCCTCTTCCTGCAGCTGCAGTGCTCTTTCTCTCAGTTTTTTGTTCTCTCCCTGCAGTCTTGTATCAGATTAAAAAAGGGCCATTTTGTCAACTGACCTTTTCTCTCAATCATTTCCCCCTCAAGCGCTTTCCTTCTACCACATACAAATCCCCACATGCTTCAGACAAAACATAGCCCCAGACACATTCTCCCACTCTGGCCCAGTCACAAGTAGGCAAAGAGAGACGCATACGCATGCGTGTGCACACAAAAAGAAAGAGGAAGAGAACCAAAACACAAGGTCAGTCAACAGTGCTATGCAAAAAACAAAACAAAAAATATTATGTATCATACTAAAACATAGTGAAAAGTTTTAGAAGCAGCTTAAATTTACAAAGACATGCAGCCTCAAGTATCATATTCAGTTAAGTTTGTACAGCACAGTGACATGTCCTTATGAATTAAAACAGAGCCAGATCCCCCAGTGGCACCACTTAATATGCACAACGTCATATTCTTCAGCACTGACGTATCAGAGCCAATCCTAGTATGCCCTTATAACCCAGAGCAAGAGGCATAGAAGGCCATTACACACCGCTGAGGAATATTATATCCCAATGTAGCCATTACTCGCAAGCCGGTACAGAACGTCTGGTAAATGGTCTTAGAAATCCATTCCTTAGCATCTTTTTATGGCCTCTCACGTTGAAGGCTTTAAAAGTAATGAAGCTCTGGAGACTGTCTTCATATGCAAGATCAAAGTGGCTGTATCATAGAAAATGAGAGAAAGATGGGGGCAAGAGGAGGAGAGGAGCGAGAAAAGAAGACAAATGATGCTCTTCCAGGATCATGGAGGATTGATTATGATGGTCTTGTTCTGTTCCCTTCTCACATCCCCTGGCTCTCTTTTTTCTATATTTCTTTTCGCCCGCTCCTGCTCATTTCTTGACTGGTCCTGCTGGCCATGCTGGTTACAAGCTACTGTACATGCACAACTTTTGATCTATGATCTCCTTCACTAGCTTTCAAAAAAAGTAACAGTTGCTTGCCAGCGAGAAATTTCACACGGGCTCAGAGATAAATACACATTCTGAACCAAACAAAAAGCGCTCTCGAAAACCACACAGACTTGCACAAAAGATCAATCATAGATGAAAAAAGAAAAACACTTGTGCAGAAGGAGGCAGAGCTGACTTAGCGCAGATCTGCAGGCAATCCCAAGCAGTTGTCTGTGGACCTTTTGAAGGCCACAGTGTCGGCCCATCACTTGGCAGACACAAACGATCCAACTCAAGCTGTAGATTTATTGATTTTCTACATGCCCTGAGTGACAAAGTGACACACACACACACACACACACGTACATATTGACACACACAACCTCTCTCTCTTAATCATTCCCTCCTGCTCTGTGTCTCTCTATCACACACACACATACACACACAAACTGCAGATAATACCTGGAGCAGAGGACATTCATTCACATGCTACGGCAACAAATGACATTTCACATAAATGGCAGCGGTGACAGTTCTGGCTCTGGCTGAATCGTGAGCATCTTGCAAACATTTATGAATATGAACAGATTAATACTTTGGAGGTCAGCGGTGTCCATATGAATACACTGCCCCAACACTCTAGAGAGAGCTTTACAAATTGGCCTAATTAAGTCACTGAGGATTTCATAACATGCCCTTTACACTAATGTGCAAACGTGTGCACTTGGCCACAAAATATGTACAAAGTAAGTTTAAATTAATACATAAAGTGAGATCACACACAGAAGGAAGTCAACTTACAGTTGTATGCACACAGTCCTTGCAGCAGCAAGCGAGTAAACCAGTAAGAAAGGGAAAAAAGAGCTATTGAAATGAGGAGAGGCTGAGAAGGAGAGAGAGCGACTGAAATAAAGAAGAGAGAGAGAGGAAAAGAGATGTAATGTCTTCTTTCTTCGTCCTTCCTACATTTCTTCCTGCAGTCCTCAGAGTAACTCCATGTGTACAATATATTCACGCTTTAGGGAGCAGTGGGCACGCTGGCTGATACATATCGTAATCATGCAAACAGATAAAACACACACACACACATATATGTAGACACACACACTGCAGCGTCTTCTGTGACTGAGAACTGGCTAGAGTGAGCTACCGGCGCTACTGCTGCTGCTGCTGTGGCTGGCTTGACAGTGAGAGAGCCCAAAGAGGGGGAGAGAGAGAGAGAGAGAGAGAGAGACAGAGAGAGAGAGAGAGAGGAGGGAGCCACAAGAGGGGAGGGAGTAGACAAATACAAGCAGTCGAGGTGGAGTGGGGGAAGAAGGAGGCGGAGGGTGGAACAACATAGAAGAGGAAGAGACAGAAAGGAAGGAAGGCAAACAATTAATAGGTCGAGAACCAAGATAGCAACGCAGAAAAGAGAGAGAGATATAAAAGAATAAAGAGAGGGAGAGGGGGAGAGAGAAAGAAAGGGAGGGAGACAGAGACAGAGTTTTGTGTAACACCTCGGCTGCAGCCGGTGACTCAGATGGCTAACAGGAAAAGAAACACTTGTTATGGCTACTTGAATCAACATGTTCTCCAACCACGTACAGTGCAAAGTATATCTACAGGAGTGTGCGCTGAAATAAAACATGAAGAAAAAACCTCAAAACACACACATACATACATGTGGATCACATGAGAGGCTTTTTAAACATTTATACATTTTAAATAACTCAGATATTTACACGCATTCAGCTGCCAAAGACAGGGGGACATCAATCCATTTAGAGACATCGAGACAATGACAAACAAACCCCGCACAGCAGTGACACCGCTTGGGTTTTCACTATCTGAGCTCGAACCTTGGATTAAGGGGGGTTTAATTTACCCATGCTGACACATTGGGTGAGTAATTCCGGCATAACAAAGAACACGTGCAAAACTGGCCCTTATCACCCTAAGCAGGTACACAAGCAAACACAAAGAAACACGCACACACACACAGAAATACTTAAGCACAAATGGACATGCACACCCACCCAGACATCTAACATTTGAAGGCACACACTGACTGCAACGTGCAAACACACTGAGCACCGGAGGTCATGGTGATGAGTCGTCAGCCTCTCTTAATATGGAAGGTGGGGAGTGGAATTAGGGAGCGAGGGTGGAAACACTGGATTTAAAGAGTTCTTGCTGCCTTCATTACTAGATTGATGACCTGGGTGCCAAGTGGAAACCAGAGTCGTACCTCACTCCTGCCAAACATTACCTAAGATGCTTCTCAGTCTGCTAACAAACTGCTTCCTCTGACTATACGACAGTATTTATGTGCATCTGTGCTGCTGCCAAATCTATTTGTACATTTTTTTGTCAGGGATCATTGATGTGTTTTGGAGCCTTTTTTGCATGCACTCCCACTCCTAAATATCAGTTTACAATAGAAATTTGTTTGAATCATACAAGAACAGAAATCTGTGTCAAATAACAACATGCATGGAAAATCCTAGATCAAAGCTTGCTCAAAATATGAATGAAGCACATGAAAACTGGCTTTTTGATTAGAATTTCTAATGCCCTACTTGGAAGTTCAAAATGTTTGACATGTATTAGATACCATGAGTTCCTGAAAAGTACATTGAGAATGGCAGGGATTGATCTTCCATCTAGCACCAGGAGCACAAGCTACCCACCACAAAGAAAATGTTTGAGGCTTCTGGCTGCAAAAGGGAAAAGCCTAAGTACTTCTTAATTCCCACTTTTTAGCATTTTTTCACCAGCACTCACAGCCCAGTTGAACACTATCTCCACTGCACATGCACACAAACATTATTCATGGGCCTTGTATGGATCTGTAGGCAGTGGATATTTTGGCCCATGTGAAGATCATTCAACAAACGCCACTGGCAGTTGATGTTTTTTGAACAGACAGTCACAAGATATCACCTCCAAACTCAGACAAGCTTAGACAAAAACAGGCCTCTGCTTTCTCTCCTGTGAGCCTTGACATTGTCCTCTCATTCTTCGCACACTTATTCCCTTCATGGCTCTCTACCTTGACCTCATTCCCCTGCTTCTGATCTGTTAAAAAGGGGAAAAAAAAAAAATGTGTGCAGGCAGAGATGCAGCCAGACTTGAGCTCTGCCCAGCTTTTGCCCTTCCCCATCTATTTCCTCAATGCATTACCAGCAGCTTACGATAGGGACGACCAGACAGCAATGATGTTGTCTGTCACTTATGCTAAGACACAAATTTTACCACATCTACTTGAATATTAGGTTTTTCTTTTCTTTTTTTTTTGGAAATCATGTTTACAAAAATAGAGGGGGTATTATATAAGAGTGTTACATTATGTGTTATTTGTAGCCTTGATAATGCTAGACTAGCATGTTTCTTTAAGTCTATTTATAGCGAGGCTTTTAGAGTTAGTCAGCCCTGCAAGTTTTCAGGGAGCTCCCTCTGCTTTAATGGAAGTCTTTCATGTTTCACTTTTAAAGAAGAGGAGGTTTCAAAAACGATTATTTTCTTCTTAGACTAATAGTTTCTCTGGGAAACTTTCCCAACTGGACTAGTCTTTCAGTGTTTCATGACTTCAGAAGTCTCTTCTAAGACAGGTGTTGGAGACAGTCAGGGTTGTCTTATATGCTGGCCAAGGCAGCAGGCTCTGTTACTGAGTTTCAGTGTAGGAGTTTTAGGATATAATCAGTACCTGAGGGACTTTTAATCATGTGAGGGGAAATGATAGCAGGCCCAAGATTCAGTGTGCTTCTTGTTATGTTACTCAACTGCTCCTAAGGCAGTGTGTGTGCTCCAAGCAGCGTGAGACGGACTTTTTCTGATTTGTACTTGGATACAAACTCCTTTGATGTCTTCCTCTAGTGTTTTTGCCATTACATGCCTTATTAATCGTTTGGACTTTTCTGCTTTATGAATAACTTTCGAAACATATCAAAGGCACCAAACACGTCTACTGTAAAACAAAGGTACAGCTTATGCAATCATGAAACTGAAAGAGGAGAGATGGATGCCTTCTGGGGCTGGTTTGATTTAAAAAAAAAAAAAAAAAAGCCAAAAACTTTGGTCTTTTTCAACTTCAGTAAGATTATTGAGTGTAAAATCTTGGAAGTGGGTGCTTAATTGGCATAGCTTTCCATGACCTAACTTCTGTGCTCACATAATTCAGTGATAATTCTTATCTCACTTGGGAGCCTTACAAGTGAAAATTACCATTAGAACACATGGAGGCTTCAGGAAAAATCCATATCTGCACTAAATAAAGATGAGGACTGTGAGGAACAACAACAAAGGATACATTATGATAAGGAACTGAATCAATATTTTAATATCTAAGTGATGTTAAAAAGAGAGCTACAATGGTGCAGTTGTGTCAACACTTAATGTATTTGGTATAATTAGCCCACTGTTTGAAGAATGCAGCTTGCTATGCAGAAATATGTGCCACAGTAACAAACAGACAAATATTATCCCAGCATATGGTAACATCTTTGATACTGTTGCTCTGAATGTTAAGTCCTCATGGGGAGATTTTCCATTGAATGAGTTTACCAGTCGCTCTAGCTATTTTAACAAATGTGTATCTGCAGTATGCTACGATACTGTGAAATTTGCTTTTCAGTCAGACAATGTTCCAATTCAAGTTCAGCCACGGACAATTCAAAAAGATAACACATAATCTAAACACACACACAAGGTACATCAAAATACATGCAGCTTTCTGACTGTCATTGGTAGGTAAATACAGTACGTTTAGTATTCTGAAAATTAAGTTTCTCTAATGTGAAGCTCCTGCAAAACAGAGACATTTAGACATTTTCTGTGGAAAAATTATAGAAACCAAGAAGATATTTATAACACCTTTTGCTACCTTAAAAGTAAATACTCACTGAAAGCTGAGAGCTGAGAGACTGTTGAAGCTCCTTTAACAATTCCTTTTCCTGCAAGTATTGTAAATACAGACAGATCTATAGAGCAGAGTGGCGGACGACTTAATATTCCAGTTTGTCAAAAAAGCACTTTGAGGTTCCCGAATATCTGTGATTCTCTGCCACAGACGGAAGACGAGCGGGAAAACAAAAACAGTGGTTATGCCTGCTCACACAGGCATTCTTAAGCTTGTCAATGCTTGCCCCAAAACTAGAAGCCTTTCCTTCAACTCTCGTCATATCTCCCTCCCTCTATCCCTGCGCCTGATTGCTTAATCACACTTTGGCTGCTTCCTTTCAGTTCTTGGCCAAGTGTCAAACAACCAAGCTTTTCTGACTGAAGCTGCTAATACTACTGACCACTGAGAATGATGTTTAAGTAGCATTAAATAGAAAATCAGATTCCAGTGTCCATGTCTGTCTATCGCACAAAAAGCTGCAGGTTGAAGAAAAAGACACACAAGTTGCAGCCCATTCAGCCTGCCCTTGGTAAACTGAAGGCACAGTACCGACGCCTTCCCCCCACGCACTCTCTTCTCTGGTCCATAAACTTTAATGGCTAACCCCACTGCAGACTAGGGGATAAAAATCAAGGCTCCCTCACTCACAGTCTGTAAACATGACTCGGTGGCAGGTTCAAAGCCTGTACATCGCCATTCAAATCCTCTCTGCTGACTTGAGTAGGCCTACCATATTTAAATTACAGCACAGGAAAGCTTGAAGCTGTTGTCATAGAGCCGCATTTTAACAGACACTTTTCCTCTCTGTCAGCAGATGAGACCAATCCATATGATCACACACTTTGCAGTATGAAAATTTTTATTATCAGCTACTTACTGTGAGCTGCTATCTGCTAGACCTCATGGTGGCTGTGGTTAGCAGCTTCCCCTTTCTGACACTGCGGTTCAAGTTGAGACCAATGCAGCAAAGGAGAGAAGTTGCATGTTGAGCAGTGAAAGGATGCACTTTATCATTTTATCAACCAGAGTTAATGTTGCTAAGTGTGACATCCTGTTAGTCACATCATCTCAGTTATATTGGTCGTGGCAATAGTATTAAGCTTTTTGTTTTCTACATTATAACTTCTCTCTGACAAACAATGGCTGAATGAAGCCTGTAATTTTTGCAGAGAACAGATTTACAACATGCTGTTCTGTATAGTAATTTCCTTTCATACCCATCATCAACAGATAATAAAGAACGTGCAGGTTGCAATTACCTGTCCTTGTTTACCAAAATGAAGCCACCAGTTTGCCCCCTAGACCTGTCTCTCTCTTTACCTTCCTTTCTTTCTCTTACACACACAAACACAAGCAAATGCATGGTAATAGTAGTATAATATGCTAGCTCATGCCTGAAGTGGTTGATAGCTCTCTTCTTCAGAAAGCAGGGCTATGGGGGCTGTGAAAGTAAACAGCTCGGATCAAACCAACTCTCAGCTCCCTTTGAAGAGTGCGAGACAATTACAGAGATCAATGGTGCAGCCCAGAGGTGGTTAACAGCCGAGACAGGCAGACAGGGATTGATGCTCAGTAATATCTGGAGCAAAAATGCTCAACTTCCTTTTCCCAGGGGCCATATTTATGAAAACAAACATCTGTAATATTTATTCAATAAAAGTTGATAAAAATTAGGAACCCCATAAGTCATTCAACTTTGAAATTCTTAACATTCAAATTAACTGACTTATTAACTAAACTGACTTTGTACAAGGGATGACACTAAACCTATATTTA
>JAQFJA010000020.1:3366497-3376605 GCA_029874485.1 Naso brachycentron
GCTGCATCGCGTCCCGATTTCCCAAATTTACGGGGTGGGGCGAGGGCCAGAAAATGTTAATGTTAAAAACTCGATAACAATTACAGCCCTATATATATATATATATATATATATATATATATATATCCCCACCTTGAATATGTTACAGAAAGACTTGAAACTGAAGGAACTGGTTTCGTTGAATACTTTTAAATCAAAAGCCAAGGAAATCCAGTGGATGGCACAGCTGCGATCCACGTCCAGGCATTCAGTAAATCAAAATGAAAGATCTTGAGCCAGATTCCACTACATCTCAATGTTTTTTAGCTTACCTGGTTGTGACTCCTAGAAAGTTCTCCTCATGGTTCACAGAACTCTATTGCAAATTTTAATGCTTGTTAAATGTATTTTGGCTTGTTTGTGTCTGTCTGCAGCTTTTTGTTTTTGCTGCTGACTGTTATGGCCTGGTCTCCTTTGGAAAGGAGTTTCTTAATCTTCATGGGACAAACCTGATTAAATAAAGTTTTAATGAGTATAGATATATAAGATAAGATTCTTAAGAATGATTTCTCAATCCACCAGGCATGAACCATCTGCACCTCTTTTGAGAAAATATTCTATATTACCCATCTATAAACTCAAAGTTTTTCACTCTGGCTTGTTCATGCACAAGTTCATAAACAATAAGCAATACCTTCCTGAAACTTTTCACAACTTTATTCTCTCATCTCACATCCATTCATATCAAACAAGGCATAGTAATGATCTACACATACCCCTCTGTCAAACATCCTCTCATTAATTTAACATCGCATTTAGAGGTCCAAAAGTCTGGAATCATCTGCTCTTGTTCTTGAGACTAACATCATCCCAATCATCCTTTAAAAGGCTACTGAAGAACTATTTAATGTCATCTTGAGTGTTTTTAATCAATTTATCATTGTATTATACCATGTATAAATGTGTCCCTTCTCATGCTTTTGTGCTCTGTTGATATCTCTGTTCTGTTGCTTGCATATTCATTACATGTATTGATTGATTGTAGTTACATACATTATATGACTTGAAAATTGATGGGAGTGGAACTCTGTACAAACCCACTGAGCTTCACTCCCTCCTTGCACTGTTTTTTTGTTTTTTGTTTTTAAATTGTGCTAAACAAGTAAATTTTAAAAAATAAAAAATAAATCAATGTGGTTAGCTAAACAGTAAACACTTCACTTATTAGTGATTAAATAATAGACCACCTTCTGCTGCACAAACTACGTAATTACATCATTTTAAATCACTAGTTTAAGCATTTTTTTCCAGTCTTAGAAACAGTTTTAATATTGACGCATATCAGAAAACATGAATGCCAATACCAATATGTGGTTGACAGACCAATATCAACTGATAAAATTTGCAAACTAATAAACTGGTTGAGCCCTAGATATGACCATAGAAGAATACTTGTGATAAGCATACCAGAGCTCCATAATGATGTGGTGTACCTTAAGCCTGGCACAAACTAAAAGATTTTTAAGATCTTAACCAATTTTGAAAATGAGAGAGACCCCACACGATGGCAAATACTGACAGATTTAACAGTTTTACAGTCTTACAGTGTGTGGTGTGCTACGAGATGACCAACACAACACACCACACACTAATAGATGCCATCCACTAACATTCAGAGTCTCCACTCTCAAACTTCAAAATCTTGCGTGGTCAAATGCAACTTTAGAGTAAACAAACATGTTGGACTACCTAGTAGCCAGCTTGGCTATTGTATTATGAATTTTGGTCCAACTCCGCTCCTTGTGAGTTTCACTGTGGTATGCTTTACGGGACACATTGTATAAACACTCGTGCTGTTAACAAGTTGGTCCTCCATTCATGTTTAAATACGCTGTAATAAACTGCTGTAAAAATACAGGAAAATGTGTATAGTAGTGCACTGTTTTCAGTAGATACGTTTAAATACTGTAAATATTAATACCTTTGGGGGGGGGGTATTAACAGCAAACAACTTACAATTTACTGCATAATACAGTATTTTTCCTTTTTAGTTACACCATTGCTTAATCTCCCATAGGTCATCTTGCAATCACATTTTATCAAGTGCCACCACGTCGTTTAGCTTACCGTCAATGATAAGAAATCGACTTATAGACTTATAGATCAGTGACTTCATTCAAGATTTTACAAAGAAGAAAGAAGAAAGAAGACACAGTGAAAGAAGACACAGTGCTGAAAAAGACGATTTTTACTCTGACTCTGGACTTCCATGCCAAACAGACAGAGTAAGGTCACGTTGCCTGCTGCACACAGTAACGTTAACATTACAGCTCCTTCCCTGTGCTCCCGTGGTTTGCGCAACAAGGTATGTAATTGTGATTTTATCAAAGTCATCGTTATTTTTATCCAGCCTACCAGTAACGTCAGTCGTTTTATTTGTTTTCATAGCTCTGAAAAAGAAGATTTTCACTCTACAGGCGTGTACACACCAAAAGTGAAAAAGTGATTATCAAATCTTGATCAAATTAATTTTTTGCCCTTCTGGCCCGGAGGTGACAGGAGGGAGGGGAGGGGCTTGTCTCCAAGATACCAAACCACGCTTTTTCCCGCTGCCTCGCTGTGGAAAGTCCAGAGACACCGGAAGGCCAAAAGTCATCATGTCTGGGTGCACAACATCCTGCAGAAGTACACACAGTTCAGAGAGTGTCACCCCGCCCTCTTCTATGACATACCAACGGCACTAACATTGCCAGAATCGCACTGAACGGACTTTGAATCAGACGTATCAGTCAAAACAACTGCGTGAATATGGTGGATGTTACACTATCAGCTTCATTATCCATAGCAGGTGTGACGTTTTCTTTTTTGTCGACCATAGGAAGAATTACACGAAGGGATCGGTCTCATATGTTGTATTTATTGACTTCTTCATAGCACTGGTAAAACCTCTTCAGTAGCTATGGCATGTCTCATCACAGCGTTACATCAGTTTCCGCTACACAACATCTCTGCTGTAAAGTGCACAGAATTAACGTAAAGTGTCTCCATATACACAAGAGAATCACCACAACAATAGCATCATTAGAAACTAGATGTATGGCTTACAATACAAGCTCATACAAAAACAAACTGGTTGTAAACAATATAATATGGGAGCATATCAGAAACACACGAGATTGTATAACTTAAAATGACCATAAATAATATGGCTATTGAGAGCACATAACTTAACAGCCTCCCTTGCTCTCAGCATCTTAACTCAAATACCATGACCACATTTTTAGTTTCCAAAGAACCAGCTCTTGAACTTTGCTGTTCTAATCTTTGCTACAGGTTTTGTCAATATGTTGGCAATCATATTTTCTGATGGACAGTAGACAACATCTATCTTGCCCTCAGTGAGTGCTTCACAAATGAAGTGATATTTCACATCAATATGTTTGGATCTCTGTCTGTTCACTGGGTTTTTACTCAGGGCAATAGCTCCCTGATTGTCTCCATAGATCCTGGTGCAACTGTACTCTTTATTATCCATGCCATTTAACAGTTGTGTTAGATACATGCTTTCCTGAGTAGTGGTTGCTAGAGCAATGTATTCAGCTTCACAAGTTGAAAGAGCTACTGTAGGCTGTTTCTTTGACTTCCAGGAAATTGCAGGACCTTGTTTTGTCAGGCTGAAACAGCACCCTGTAGTGCTATGTCTATCTTCCACAGAAGATGCCCAATCAGAGTCACTGAAGGCTATCAGGTTTTAATCCTCATCATTTTTCTTGAAACACAGTTCGTAGTCATTTGTACCCTTTAAGTACCTCAAAACATGTTTGGCAGCCACTAAGTTCTCTGCTTTTGGCTATGCCAGTGTTTGTGACAGTTTGCTAACTATCCAGCTGATATCTGGTCTGGTACAAGTCATGGCATAAATCAGGCTGCCTACAATCTCACGATACTCTTTAGGATTAACAACCTCATTTTTGTCACTCTCTTTTGTCTCCAGTTTTGGCTCGCATGGTGTGTATCGTGGTTTACACTCTGACATTCCAAACCTTTCAAGCATTTTTAGGATGTAGCTTTTCTGACTCATTTAGATTTCCTCACCCTCTTGTTCAAACTGTATGCCTAAGAAGTGTGATATTTTCCCCAAGTCTTTCATGTTGAATCTGGATTTCATAGTGTCTTTGAATCTGTTTAGGATATCATTATTGCTTGCTGCAATTATTAGATCATCTACCCAGATGGTCACAAAGATCACATCATTTTCTATTTGTTTTCTATATACACAGGGGTCAGATAGATTTCTCACAAAGTTGTCTTGTTCTAAGTGATCATTTAGAAGTTTGTACCAGTTTCTCCCAGATTGTTTTAGCCCATACAGGGATTTCTTTAACTTGTACACCAACTTCTCTCCTGTCTCTGATGTCTTTTCAAAACCCTCTGGTTGCTCTGAGAAAATTTCTTCATCTATAGGAGCATGTAAATATGCTGTTTTAACGTCCATTTGATGGACGATGAGGTCATTTTGGGCTGCAATCTGCATTAGTGCTTGTACTGATGTAATGTTTGCTGTTGGGGCAAACGTCTCATGGTAATCTATGCCTTCTGTTTGATTGTAGCGTTTAGCGACATATCTAGCTTTAAAGATTTTTCCTCTTTCAGCGTTTTCTTTAAGGGCATACACCCATTTTCCTCCTACTGTATTTCTACCTTCCGGTAAAGGAGTCAGTTCAAATGTCTCATTGTCTCTGAGTGAGTGGATCTCTTCCTTCATAGCGTTTTCCCATCTGGACGCCTCAGGTGACATCCGGGCTTCACCATAAGTTTGGGGGACTCCACATACAGCCCTGTAACAATAATCAACACTTGTGTGGGTTACATCATTATCTTTGAGGGCTGTTAGATAATCATCTAAGTATTTTGGAGTCCTCTTTTCTCTTCTTGGATAGTGGTGGTTCTGACTATATTTAGGTCCTGTATCTGTACTGTTCTTGTTTTCATCTAGTACTACATTCTCTGTAGTTTTATCGTGTTGTGACACATATGTGCTAACATTCTCCTCGTTCTCATTTAGGGTCTGATTTTCTGTGCTATCCTCACTCTGTGGTTTTTCAGCACTATCCTCATTACCAGATTTTCTGCCCCTGTATCCCTGGATTTCTGAATCATATTCATCTGTTTGTGTCTGTTGTTCAACACTGTTCTTTTTGATGAATTTTACCAGTCTGTGTTTTGACACTTTTTCTGTCTGTGGATTATAGACCAGATAAGCTGGGCTGTTCCTACTGTACCCCACAAATATTCCTTTCTCACATCTAGGGTCCAGTTTCTTATGATCGTGCTTGTATGCATAACACTCTGATCCAAACACCCACATTTTGGAGAGATCTGGCTTTCTCCCTGTCATCATGAAGCATGGGGTATTTTTAGTCCTATCATTGTAACATCTGTTATCAATATGAGCTGCATTTTGAACAGCATAAGGCCACAGTACCTTTGGTAACCCCTTTTCTAGTAACAGACACCTTCCCATCTCAAAAAGAGTTCTCCACTGACTCTCAGCGGTACCATTTTGATGAGGAGAGTATGGGGATGGCGTAATGGCTGCGTAATGCAGCAGTAATGGCTGTACTGTGATACTTTAGACCTTTGAAATCCTGCTGAGTTGATGGTTTTAGCTCAATATCTGTTCAATTAGCATGTTAGCTACATTAGCAAAAAGAGCACACAGGAAACTAATAGAGATGAGCCTTGAATACGGATAATAGGATTAACATGAATTCATGAATATGTGCTAATTAGAGCATGAGTTCTATACAGTCATGAATCAGCTAATGTGCTGACTGTGATAAATGGCTGTTAGCTAACTCTGTGCTGCACATGGTGGCTTGAACTAGCTTTATGTGTAGTTAGCTAAAAGCTCTGCTAGCATCTTTGTGTATGAGAGTGACATGAACAGTGTGTGTGAGCTGCTGTGTGTGAGCTCAATACAAATATTATTTCAATGTGACGTGTTCATGTTGAATTCATGTGGCTGACAGTCACATTGTTCAGTCTGCAGTCTGCATTTCTGTTTCCTGTGGCCTTTCCATAAGTTACAAACAAAAGTTTGTTTTAATCTGCAGCTCATTTGGCTCTTTTCTGCCTTTTCATTGGAGGCCAAGTAGCAAAGCTGCGGAGCCTCCATTGTGTTTCTATCTTTTCGTCTTATTTTATTATTTAATAATAACAATAAATTTTATTTATAGGTGCCTTTCATGCTACTCAAGGACAGCGTACAAAAAAAACAACAATCAATACACAACATACATCCAATACAAAACATCAGCAAAATAATAATAAAATAATAAAATGTGCATTAAAGGCAACAGGCGATAAAATGTACAACATATAGGAAGACAATGGGTAAAACTGTCAGGTAGGGGGGTGTAGGGGTTATGGGTGTTGGAGTGAGTAGGCAGTTCTTAACAGGTGGGTTTTGAGTCTAGTTTTGAAAACAGGAAGAGAGTCGGAATTACATATGTCAAGTGGTAAAGAGTGCCAGAGCCGGGGAGCAGAGCAGCTAAAAGCTTTGCCCGCCATGGTGCTGAGGAGAGCAGGGGGTACAGTGAGGTGCAGAGCGGAGGAGGATCTGAGAGAGCGGGCTGGAGCGGCAATGTGGAGGAGGTCAGACAGGTAAGAAGGGGCAAAGTTGTGGATAGCTTTGAAAGTGTACAGAGGGATTTTGAATTGGATTCTTAGTGTGACCGGGAGCCAGTGGAGTTGCTGTAGGATGGGAGTGATATGGTGAGAAGAAGGGGTTTTGGTGATGATACGTGCAGCAGAGTTTTGAACCAGTTGGAGCTTATGGAGGGACTTGTGAGGGAGACCAAAGAGGACAGAATTACAATAATCAAGACGAGAGGTGACAAGACTGTGGACAAGGATGGAGGCAGTGTTGGAGGTGAGGGCGGGGCGGAGTCAGTTGATATTTCGTAGGTGGAAGTAGGCTGATCGAGTGATGTTATTGATGTGAGATTTGTAAGAAAGTGTGCTGTCGAGGATGATACCCAGACTCTTAACCTGAGGGGAAAGGGAGACTGAGGAGCTGTCGATGAGAAGAGGGAAATGGTCAATTTTGGAAAGTGTGGATTTGGAGCTGACTAGAAGGTTTTCAGTTTTATCGCTGTTTAATTTCAAGAAGTTGGAGGTGAACCCGGATTTGATTTCAGATAAGCAGGTGATGAGGGAAGAGGGTGGGAGTATGGAGTTTGGTTTGCTGGAGAGGTAGAGCTGGGTGTCATCCGCGTAGCAGTGGCAGTGAATGTTAAATTTACGGAAAATGGTGCCAAGGGGGAGGAGATAGGTGATGAAGAGAAGGGCCCCCAGGACAGAACCCTGGGGCACACCTGCAGTGACTGGGGAGGGGTCAGACTTGAAGGATTTGAGCTGGATGAACTGAGTGCGGCCTGAGAGATAAGAGTGGAACCAGTGAAGGGGGGTGTGGGTGATGCCGATGGAGGAGAGTCTATCGAGGACAATGGGGTGAGAGATGGTGTCAAACGCTGCACTAGGATTGAGGAGGATGAGAATGGAGAATGAACCAGAGTCAGCTGCAGTGAGGAGATCATTGGTGATTTTTATGAGTGCAGTTTCAGTGCTGTGGCAGGGGCGGAAACCAGATTGGAAAGGGTCATAAAGGGAGTTTTTTGTTAAGTGTGTGTGTAACTGGGTGGCAACTACTTTTTCAAGGATTTTGGAAATGAAAGGTAGGTTGGAAATGGGATGGAGGTTATTGTAATCATTGGGATCTGAGCCAGGTTTTTTCAGAATTGGAGTGACAGCTGCAGTTTTGAGGGAAGAGGGAACAGTTCCAGTGGTGAGTGAAGAATGAATGATGGCAGAGATGAGAGGAAGCACAGAGGGTAGGCATGATTTGACCAGTGCAGTGGGGAGGGGATCAAGCTGGCAGGTAGAGTGTTTGGATTTGCGGATTAAGTCAGAGATTTGAAGGTCATCAGGGAGTTGGAAACTAGAGAAGTGCTGGCAGTGTGGCAGAGGTGTTGGAGAGAGGAGAGGGAGTGCAATTGAGGGGGGAGGGAGTGAACCTGAGTTTAAGTGCTGGTGGGTGTTGAAGATTTTATCATTAAAAAACTGCATTAGGGAGTTACAGGTGTCAGTTGAGTACAGGTGGGGAGGTAATGAGTCAGGAGGCTGGATAGTTTTGTTGAGTAGTGCGAACAGTGTTTTGGAGTTTCCTTCATTGGAGATTATTAGACCAGAGTAGTAGTGTGTTTTGGCTTGAGTGACTGAGTCCTTGTAATGGTGTATGTGGGTTATGTACATTTCTTTGTGAATGGTAAGTCCAGTTTTTTTTGTACAGTCTTTCCAGTTGGGGACCTTTAGCTTTCATGGAGCGGAGATGAGGGGTATACCAGGGTGCACTTGTGGAGAAGGAAACAGAGCGTGTTTTGACAGGAGCGAGGAAGTTGAGAATGTTGTTTAGATTTGTATTATAATGGGTTACTATTTCATCAGATGTAGAAAAGTTGTCCAGGGTTCAGATATTATCAATGTTGGAGCAGAGAGTGTCTATGTTAATGTTCTTTAAGTTTTGGAAGGAGATGGAACGTGATGACTTGATTCTTGAGAGGCGGAGTGCAGTGGTAAAAGAGAGGAGGAAATGGTTGCTTATATGAAGTTCATCAGCTATGCAATTGGAGGGCGTGAGACCAGAGCAGCAGATTAGGTCCAGAGTGTGACCTTTTGTGTGAGTCGGGAAGTTGATGAATCGATGAAGTCCAAAACTGTCCAGGCATGATGAGAAATCTCTGGTGAGAGGAAGATTAATCCATGTGTATATTGAAGTCTCCCAGTAATATTACATTTGGGGAAAGAGTGCTGTGAAGCTGCTATGAAGAGGACTACAACTATACTCATCCTATGTTGGTGACTCAAACTGAGAAGTGAGCTTGTGACCAGAGGGTCGTTGGTTCAAACCCCTGATTGACGTGATTAATCTGGATGGTGAAAGTGAAGGAAACTGCTTGACCCACCCACATTCTACCATTGAGGGCCCTTCAGCAGGGCCCCTAACTGTAATTGCTCCAGTGGAGCTGCTCAGTGACTGTGGATCAGACTGTTGTCGTTGCACTGGGCAGCTTCTGTGAATGTGTGACCCTGAAAAAGAGAGTTTGCTCTCAGGTGAACTTTTTTATCACTTGTTCTACCAAAAGACGCTTATTATAACAACCCTCCCTGTCTTCATTAGAACAAAGAACCAAAATGTCTAACACCCACCGTTTTGTGTGTTTCTTACTTATGTTCCTTTTTTTTTGGCCCATTGTTCCGCCGGCTCACTGTTCAGCATGTTGTGAGATGCACCAGCGGGCCGGCGGAACAGCGGTGTGGCACCATCATGACAACCGCAAAAATGAATTATTGCAAAATTAACAATCCAACCGCAGGGCATGGTAGGCCCTGTCATAAGGGCACATGACATCACCTCACTTCACCTTACACACAGACGGAAACAACGGCAACTGCTCTGATACCTGACACAGGTATGTAAATCTCATAGATACATACACATGTTCATATCTATGCATAAATCCAATGTTACTTTGAGAACATTTTGGCTTTCAGCCAAATCATGGCTCCACTTCTCCCAAGCGCATGTAGGAGGACTGTTGTATTGAAAAGGCATGTTAAGAGAGCAATGTTAAGCATCATGCATTAAAATATGAACTATACTGATTGCATGACACATATAAACAAACACAAGCCTTGTATTTGAAGCAGGTCATGGGAAAGAGTGTTGAACAAACATGTATTTGAAGTAGTTTGTAGTGAGGAATGCAGTGTGGCTTTTTTTATTTTTTAAATTGCAGTTGGACTGTGTGTGAGTCTAATGATGTCGGCGCATTAGCTATCGTGGGTCTCAGTGAATCAAATATTGTCAGGAGCGCTGGCTTATGTGCCGACGTGCCTGACCTTGCAGGTGGACAGAAAGGCTGACACAAATTAGAAAATTTGTGCCAAGAGACGTGGGTGTGAATGGGTGGAGTTGGCCACTTGATTGACCTGATGTGACACCAATTCACTTGAGACAGAAAATGTTCATCTTAAAAAAAAGATAGCAGAAGGAGGGATTCTGTGC
>JAQFJA010000020.1:3420711-3434608 GCA_029874485.1 Naso brachycentron
GTCCAACTTACAGCCAGAGGACTCTGCTGTGTATTACTGTGCCAAACACACACTGGTTAAAAGAAGCAGAGAAGCTTTACAAAAACTCCACAGAACATTTAAGACAAAGACCAACAGGTGGCAGCAGAAGATATGAAGTCATATGATACAAACTAAGGAGAATATGACTGTGCCTCTAAACACACACACACACACATACACACACATACACACACACACACACTGCAGACACTTCACTGTTATATATATTTTCCATTGTATCGCTACTCCTTGTGTGCATACAGCTTCCCACCACATGAAAGGGGAATAGTTTTGTGAGTGACTGACTGAATTAAGAAATGTCAGCAGGCTCTGTTGCATGCTGGGAGGTCTGATCTCTGTGTTAGCAAGGAATCCCGGCAGCAAGTCTGAGGGGGCAGAGCAGCACATTCTGTTGAGGACTCAGATTCCCCACCAGAGCTGAAGACTTCCTCACACTCTCTAAACTTAAGCCCACGCACTGAAACCTTCCGCCTCCACCTCATTTACTGCACAATCAACTCTCTGTGAAGCTCATCATAAAATAGCTCACTTGCATGTTTATTCTTTTATTTAAAGGACCATACCAGCTTTACCACATGTCATTGTCCTTTGTCAACATTGGCCACATAGATTACATAAACCCCACAGATTCTTACCAAAATAGCTTTATCTATGCAATATTGTGTTTGTTTAAGGCCTGTGGACAGTAGGCCAAGGAGGAGATGCAGGTTTGATGGATCCAGCAGCCATAGAATTGGAGGCAGATGTGTCCGAGGAGTCGAATACAGGTGGAGTCCTGCAGTGCTGGACCGAAAGTGATTGTGTCCAGTAAGATTTTGGCTTCGCGGATCTGATACAGCATGAATATGTGTTCCTTCAGCTCTGCCCGGGTCCGCCAGGATGTCCGTGTGGAGCCCAAAATTTGTGACTGCGCAGACTGTCTGCATTGAAAAAGCTTGGAGTGCACACAATCTAGGGTTTTTCCCCTGTTGTCTCTGCCTGGTTGACACAGATTTAGTTGTAGCTGCAACATTAGTAATGTTAGTCTGGCTAAGAAAAGAAAAAAGAAAAGAAGCGCAGCCACTAAAACTTCTTCTGTCATCTTTTGTTCATCCTGCTGTAATCTGCATCTGCATATCACGTATGGCCAGACTGGCACAGACCTTTGTTTCAGTATGAATGAAACCGCTTTCCCAGTCCACGGATTCGCAATGCGGAAAGTATATTCAGGCCTTTACATTTAGTCCATATTCAATAAATGTCATAGAAAGAACCTAAAATTTGTAATGTTAGTTAAAAAGAATGTCTCTGTCAAAATCCTTCTTCATGCTAATATTCGAGCTGGGAAGGCAGCACTTGTGAAGCAGCACTCTTCCCAGTCGCTTTATAGCCATTTCTTCTTTGATATATTCTGTCTCATACTGCAATTTTCACATGTCCTATAGTGTTTCTATACCCTGTGTCGACATGAATGGCAGTGAATATGCTTTAAAAATCCTGACATCAGCTAAAGTATACACAGGGTCACATCTGAACAACAAAATTTGTAGAAGATAGGGACGATCTCTGCAAAAGTCAAAAATAGACTGGTATGGTCCCCAATGATCCTGTATATATTCCATTGAGTCTTTTTCTTCTTTTTGTAACTTCTTCTAGATAATATACTGTGTCTTTTGCTCTTGTTGTATGTTTAATGCTTGTTTGCTGTTTTCATACAGCACACACACACAGTGTCATGTCACCTTCAGCGTGAAACTAACAAAACCCTGCACCTCCTTTTCTTATCCTGTAAATCAGACAGAGCACATTCCTGTCGGCCATGACGTGTCTCCTTGGTTGAAAACCTCTCATTAGTTTCCCTAGGCCTTCCTTTCTTTCTTTCTTCTTTCTTTCCCCATGTTACTGTCTGGGTTTCTTTTGTGTCAACCTGTCTGACAGGCGGTCAGTAATTCTGCTTCACTTTATTTCCCAGAATAACTCGCCTCTTCCAGTTCTTATGGTATGTTGGCTTAGAGCTCCCAAGCAGTGAGAGTAAAGCAACACTGAAGATTACAGGAGCTGGGGGGGCCACACAGCCATGGGAGAGAGGATCAAAGTGTCGCTGGATCAGCACATGTGGGAACGTATGCAGTCACAGGAGTGAAGGAAACGAGAGTCACAGATTTACTTGCGTTTCACTGTCACATGGGCTGTATGTCTTGTGCTATTGTTGGTCTGATAAAGTCGAGAGGATTAAAGCTCTGTAAAAATGTATTGTTTTCCACATGAGAAGTGACGTGACTGTGGGTCGGAACATTTGGTGGGTGTGTTGCAGAATAAATTCTCCCCTTTTTTAAAATTTCAAGTAACTCTTCATTATGAGTAAATTAAAAAAAAAACAAAAACAAACAAAAACAGTTTTCACTTTTGTGACAATGAATTTTAAGATATTTCAATGGGTTTTATATTGTTTGTAAAAGATCAAGATGATCTATTATCAAAAAGGAACAATTAATTATTGACAATTAATTAATTAACAATTAATTATTGAGTTTATCTGAAATCTTAAATAACAGACATTTGGGAGGTTAATTTGCCAGAAAGTAACAAGTCTCTTGATGTGAATTCGTGTGTATCCCCTGCCACTCTGAAACTTGATTTTTTCTTATTTTTGTGAAAATAATCCACTCAGGAATAACTATTTGTGTATTTTGCTCATTAATTTGTTTAATTAATTTGTCATTTGCTTCCTGAATACCTGAAGTCTGCCACAACTGTCAGCTTATTCAAATCAGGGCTTAAAACATTACTGTTTTCTGTGGCTTTTACAAAATCTCATTTTAATCCATAGCTATTTTGGCTCTTGTCTTTTTCTGTTTTTTCATTTAATAGTTTTACATGCATTAAAAAACAATTTCTGTAAAGCACTTTAAACTGCATTGTGTCTAAATGTTGCTATATAAGTACATTTTCCTTGCCTAAATTTCAATGAATCATTCATCATCATCATCTATATTATTAAGTTGGTAATGAATATAGTCATTGTTAGTAGAATCATACCAAATTCACTGGTTGGTTTGCTTCACCTTCAAAACCTGTAATTCTTGCATTTATGTAAGAATTGCAAAAGTTTTTACAAGGAAACTTTCTCGTGTGAAAATTTGCCATTTTTTAAGATATTCAAACTTTATCAAAGTACAAAAAACTTGAACAAGATCCAAACAACACTGTGGAAACCACTGACAGCTAAATCTTTGTGTAACACTGGCTTGGCATGAAAGGTTTGTGCTGGAGGTAAAGAAATGTAGAAATATTAAAGTGAATCGGAGAATGAGAAAAACACACATTGGTGCAAAAATGGTGTGTGCTGAAGTTTGACTAGTTCAGCCCAGTTTTTAGAAACGTTACTTTTATGCCTCAGTGGGGGATTTGGAGATTAAGTGCCTTGCTCAGAAAAATACATTTTAGATGTTGGTGCATATCTTGGATTAGGCTCACGTTCAGGATATTTGTATGTACTAAATAATATTGCATTTTGGTATCATTTTAAAGGGGACACTCTCAGCTTTCATTTAAGCCCTGTCATGAATCTTTATGACAGATACTGACATCTGTCAGATGCTATGACAGATGCTCTCTTAGATTCTTTCTCAGCAGAACCACTGCACTTTGCTTTTCTTTTTCAAAGATGCCATCAATAAAGCACATGGGCCTATCAAGTCACGCTTCAAACTGACCATGCAGTTGAATTCTCATTATAATTCAGAATAAGCACCAATATACTTTATAGATATACAGTATAGGCAGTACATTATACGAGTCAATCCACACTGGTAAATTGAAATTAAAATAGCTGGCTCCCTGCCAGGCCGGCAAGCACAGTCAAGAGAAGGATGTGTTTGTCAAAGTATAGATCTACAGTCAGTCCATGTTCACTTAGATGTCAAATACTATATGTTCAAAGCTCCAACTGGCATCCCCTCTCCACCTCCCAATCCACATGCTTACTGCATTATTCATATGACTTCCATAGATGACTGCATGAGAAAGTGGTCTTCAGCTTTCCCTGTTTTGTTGTGTAGCCAACAGCAGCAGAGTTTTTCATCCTTGTATCGCATAATTCCAGTTGTTTGGATTTGTATTCAAATGTAGCAGAGGCTCAAGGTCATAACAAGTATCACAAAAGAGCCTGCATAATCTGCATTTATCAGATATACAAAATGTGGCAATCATCAGCAATCGTTATGTCATTCGTTTTCATAAATGATTTGGTACTGTTGTGAGTCATGAGTCAGCTTGATACATTTCAAGGGAAAAAAGGCAGCACTAAATTCAAGACAAATGTGGTGTGAAGGCAAAAGTAAACAAGCCACTGTTACCGCAGTGGAATCTCACTTTTAAACCTCTGGAAAACACTGTAGTGCATCAAAGGATTATACTATTTTGTCAAAACATAGGTCAATAATATCAATAGCAACCTATTACCGGTTGAAAATATAGTCATCATAAGGCCATTAAAACAATAAACATAATCTAAATAGAACAAGCAAAAAAGTACAATTGTCAGTCAAGTAGATGTTGGAGGAAATGTGGAGTCAGTGGCTACCCACTGATATATATTATGGCAATGCCCATTGTTAGACAACTTTTGAAAATCCAATTTTACCACTATGAATAAAGTGTTAGCTGTTAATTGTGTAGATAAGTAAGATCTTAAAAATACTGTGACCCCTTGTGGAGGAAAATGTCACTCTGTGGAAATAATTGCTGTAATAGAGGATTTGAAGAATAACCAAATAAAAAATAGCTTAAAAAATGCTTAATACAATAGTTTTATGTAGTTCCCAATATACTGACAAAACTACATTAACTGGTCTGTGGTCAGGTAAGGCTTACCCCACAATGCTTTGCTTTACTAAGCTGATTTCATTGTCTTTAATCTTCATATGTATTAATGTTTGTATTCTATGCACATGCCAGCAGTAACATAACCAGGGACCGGCTCAGTGTTACACTTATCTCTTGCTAGCTGGGCTGAGCACTGCATAAAATTCCACTATTATGTTTTTTAAAAAATGATGTGCTTAGTCTAATTACACTGCAAAATACATGGATTGCAATTTTAGTGATTTTAGCAGCATAACACATTAATCTGTTAACAGATCAAAACAACTATATCAAGCAAATAAGCAAAAACACATTATGAAGACTCCAAAAACAACAATCATCTTACCTACGTTTCTTTGTGGCTTTTGATTAATTATGCTGTATAATGAAGCGGGACCCTAAATTCAATACATTATACATTTAGAAGATGCTGTACGATATATTTCCATATACCAAACAAAAAACAAAGCGTATTGACAGAATGTCACTGCAGAAATGACAGTTATCATAAAAACCCTCATAAATCATTTTTTACACATGTACACATAAAAAGGAGCTCAACAGTAAGGCTACTTCTCTTAGACTCTGGCATTTTAGATATGCATTTTGCACAACATATGCACAACACTATAAATTAGTTGCAAATCATGCTATTTTCCTCCACATAATATGTGTGAGCATGGCAGACCAGAGATCACACGACCTTAAGATTAATGTAGTGCATGAGACAACTTCTTAAAGCTGACAGCTATGCAAGTATGGCAATTCAGAGTTCCTCTGTTACATCTGTACAGAAAACATTAGTAGCAAATGACAAGCAAGGGAGGTCATAATTTGTGTTTTCTGTAAGAAAATGTTGAATCCAATCAAATGATAAATACTAAATTAAAGTGATCAATATGATGCCTCCCCTCCTGAGCAGTAAAATGATTTTCCATCATGTCTTACAGGCTGCCTCAATGTCACCCCCACAACTCAGAGTTTCACATCAGCTTCTACACCTTAACAGTAGATTTTCTGGGCTCCTGGAGCATGTCAGCTGATTCTAAACTCACCTGAACTGACTGTGTTTAGTGACCACAATTCAAGAAAAATTTAAGATAAAAGGAAAAACTGTGATTTGGGGGAGATATGTCAACATCTCATCTGTCTCTCCCTCATTTACTAAACCCCTCTCTCATACTAGGTGGTTGTGGATTAAATGGAGATGTTATCAGGGCGCGGGATAAGTCAATATTGCACTCGCACATGCGTGAGACTGATATGGACCATAAATGGATAACAGAAGTTCCAAAAGGAACCCAGCTTTAAGCAGCTTGAAGAGAGTAGCCCACTGGACGGAGGGTAACATTTTTAGCACTTAAAGAGCACAACACAAATCTGATCCTCTTTAAGGGAGACAAACAGAGCTAGCTGTAGAAAAAGAGGATGTTTAATAAGAAGCATGTTTAAAAATGAAAACTTCAATACTAAAAATCTACTCTGGATTCATAAACGCAGCATAAAACTGAGAATTTGATCACAGGCATGTGTGTATGCTCATGAATGCCAATCAACTGCTGAAAATTAATATGACCAGGTGCGTCCTATAGACCTGCGAGCATGACACAAACAAAGAGAGAGAAACTTTTCTGACACTGAGATCAAAGTTATATTCGATGAAGGAGAGTTATGAAAAAGATTTTATTTTTATTTCATTTTAAAGACCAATTAGAATGCGTTTATTCCGTCTCCTCTGTTGTAAGAACCATCCGATACGTGAAATGAAAATGGTCAATATGAAGCTTGATGCAAAAACAAATAAGTACACACAAAAATATGCCCGAATTTCCTTCTGCAAACAGTTTACACAAAAATTTGTTCTGCTCATGTTTCAGTGGGAGACTTCTTTAGGCTTAAACGGGCAGCAAGAGGTTCTTCTTCTTCTTCTTCTTCTTCTTTGATTGGTGAATGGCAAATCAGCTTAAGATGCATTACTGCCACCTACAGAACTGGAGTGCGGAGCAGTAGATTGGCAGACTTAATAAATAAATATATTTTAAAAATTAATTAATTAATTGATTAAAAATTTAAAAAGAGAGAGAGTGAGCAAGACTCTTTCAAATGATCCTGTTCTTTTTAAAAAAAATGGATTATCTGTATGTTTCCTTACATGTGCTTCCAAGCAGATTATTCATAGTAATATCTATCTTTGCTCCTTTTAGCACTGAAGTTGATACCCGCCTTTCCTCCTCATATCCCTCACATTGCTATTCACATAAATTAGTTAAATGTTAGTTAAATAAAAAAATGAAAGTTAAATGTAAGTTAAATGTTTTCCAGTTCTGTACAATGACTTATTTAGCCCGGTATGTCCAATTCTAAGATGAGTGATGACTTTACGGTTCCTGCTCAGCCTTCTTCCTAAACCCACTTGTTTCTGTATACTGTAGGCAGGAAGAGGTTGCTGTAGTACAAAGGTTAAAAGATCACTTGATTAGCCTTAATGCAGAACACTTGTGTCAATCAGTCAAACCTGTGTAGCTAAACATCTAGGGAAGTGTAGTGCTTAATATAGCAGACTACAATTTAAAGACAGTGTCTTTAGAGAGATTGAAGAAACACCAACATATAGAATATACGCAATTAACAATACAAGCAATGAGAATACACAACAATATAGATAAATTTTACGTTAAAAAAATCAGGCTACAGCCATCATATGACATAGAACATACAATCTATTGTAATTTGTTCATAACCAAACTTAAATGTTAAAATCCCCATAAAGACCGAATGGTTGCAGTGTTCCTAAGGTGTAGATTCCAAAAAAGCACTCTGGGACAGCTTTCTGTCCACATCACCTCCTCTGTAAAGAATAATCTGCGGAGTCAGTGAGACCTTGCAGTTAAAAGCCTGGAACATATAGCCTTCTCATGGGATATGCAAGTGTAACGGCTTTCTACATCTAAGGTAACCAATATAGTGTGCCCGGGTACATCTTTCATTTCTAGGATTTTATTACTGACAATGGTGGAATCCTTGATGTAAGATAGAAGTGTATATGGCTTGATAAAATGATAAACAAAATTAGACAGAGGCTCCGAAAGAGAACAATTGTTTGCTACTATTGGTCATTTGGTTCTGTAAGGCTTTTTTGGAGTATCAGAGTTAAAAACAAATTTGTGCTTCAAGAAACCCATAAACACATAGATGTGCCCTTTAGTTGTTGATAGAAATCACCTAGAAATTTTGTTCTCAACAAATTACAAGAGATTGAAAGAAGATCCTGGGTTTGATACAAGGCTGGGGCAGGGCCTTTCCGTGTGGAGTCTGCATGTTCACCCAGTGTGTGCTTGGGTTCCCTCCCGGTACTCCGGCTCCCCCCGTTTGTGTGTTCTATATTATATGATGGCATTAACCTGATGTTTTACATAACATTTATCTCTGTTTATCTCTCTTGCATATTCTCAGTGTGTATATTATGAAATGTGTATATTCTACATGTTGGTGTGTCTTCATAGACACTCGCTGCGTTCCAATACCCATGCCACCTTACTATTTAGTATGACAGAAAAAGATTTAGCATGTCCCAGTACGTAGTAAGTGAAATGCAGTATGCCAGAAGTACAAGGATGTTCTACTACATATGGTCAAGTTTTGCAGCATGTAAGCCAGCATGCTCTTCTGGCCATTCTGACCCACAATCCCCTGCACAGTGGAAAATATGTCACACACGTCACGCAGTGTCGCTCAGATATAAACAAAGCTGAGACAGATGACAGATAATTGACAGAAAGACAAGCATGGCAATGACAGACGACAGCGCATTCAAGTGTAAACACTTAAGTTTTGCGACTCCTATGTACCATTAATAGACTAATACGTTACATCTGAACACATTTTACCTTAGAATGGCTTAGAAAGCATTTTTGCTCAACTTGTACTCCAAATATTCCCACTAAGGCTGCGACAGATACAGGAGCATCAGAGTCAAAGTTCAAGGCGCAATATCATGACAGAGTAGTATGTCCCAATTGTATGCATACTGCACGCAACAGTATGTACTTTGTGAGGGCAGCAGCAGTACGCACTACAAGTAAAAAGCAAAAGTATGCGATTCGGAACACACCCATAGTCTTTAAATTGGAGTCCACTATCTTAAGGACCACATTTTCCTTGATGTTTAGCCACGCAGGTTCAACACAGGTGTTTTGCATTAAGGCTAATCAAGTGATGTTCTTTTGACCTCTGTACTACAACAACCCTTCTGCTGCCTGTTTAAGCCTTGCAGAAGGTCTCCGACGAAAAGCTTGCATTAAAAGGATTTTTGCCCAGATTGAGTGTGCATATGTTTTTTCCTGCTTTAGTTTGAGGCTTTGTTGTCTTGTCATGATGGAATCCAGTAAACTGCAGACGCCA
Organism: Naso brachycentron; assembly: GCA_029874485.1. Taxonomy (NCBI): domain Eukaryota; kingdom Metazoa; phylum Chordata; class Actinopteri; order Acanthuriformes; family Acanthuridae; genus Naso; species Naso brachycentron. The sequence continues at coordinate 3,430,000 of JAQFJA010000020.1, forward strand.
TTATGTTCCCATTCACTTGTTTTAATTATTTAAAAGCCTTGTTAAATATTGTAAACACACACTTGCCGAAGCAAAAATGCTTGGTTGCACACACTGTACCATTGTCTTTTTATGGGCTATAACGGACATCCAGGGGGCTCCTGAAATACTTTTCCTTGTCTTTGAAGAAGATTAATTCCAAAGTGGGGCAGATGTTTTTATTACTTTTACACAGATGTCTGTTGCCTTCAGACCAAAACAATTTAGAATGGAAGTTTGTGTTGAATCTCTATGTATCTTTTCTGCTGCATCAAATAAGAATCAGACCTCAATCTCAAAAAAGGTGAATGCTGTTAAATGATGCAAATGAATGTAATGAAGACAATGCATTTGCAGTATTTATAATTCATATTTAAAAAACACTTCCATTAACTCCAGCAGTAACTACGCTCCCTCACAGGCAGAGTATTGATTTTATATCACACCGGACACTTTGCCGAGTAACTTCACTCAAGCAGTTAGTGCATGTTTCACTGGAGCTCAAATAAATGCTATTTAATCAATAGGAAAGTAAAGTGCCACAATAATATTTTGAGATTTTCACATATATAAGGCCCCAAATAATTTTTGTATTTGCTTTGTTCATCAGTGTTTTCTGCTAATAGAAATACAGCATTTTTAAGTTAGTGTTTAAAATTAATTAAAACTGCTCAAGGTTGTTGTTCTGCTGATTCATTTGTCAGAGTTATTAAACTCCTATTTTGTTCCCTCCACATCAAGCAATATGCTCTCTCCATCCCTCCTTAAATGAGCATGTGTATATGTGGTAACATTTGAGGGATTTTACTGTCGACGTTACATCAAAGGATTGATTTGCATGAGGAAGAAAGTGTGTGTGTGTTTGGGGACGTGTGTGGGAGAGAAGGAGCGAGAAATCGTGAATGAGGGGGACAGTCATCAGTGCCTTCCCTGCAGGACAGATGATGATGATTGATGGCCACTTTGTCTATTTAAAAAACGTGATCTCAACCTGACAATCACTTGGCTCACAGTCATGTCAGTCAAAAATGCAGCCATACGCAAGCATCTTTCAAGACAGTTCTTCCCCCACGTTGGCTTTTGTCCACGCACAAACTCAGCTGTAGGTGATTATAAACGGATCAGAGTTTTGTCTTGTAAAGACAGATTATGCACTGCTATCTCTTGTTTTTGATGTTTGATTGTGTGCTGTTATCTCCTTTGTTTACAGCAGATGAAACAGTTGTGGTGCTAAGCATGCAAACAGGACTTACTCCTTCACAATACTAAGGACCAGAGGTGTCAAAATGCAGTTCAGAGATCACTACGAAATCCAGTATATGTTCACAACACAAACCCCGCCGACGATAATGCCAGTTTTGGACAAAACCAGTACTTTGACAAACTGTCTGATCTCTAGATGCAGGCTTTACAGTTAGGGTTTTATCACTGCCTGTTGGTTTGGCACGCACTTGAAAGTGCTTCAGTTGTGTTTTTGTTTTTTTGTTTTTTTATTTGGATGGAGATTTATTTAAAACAGGATTTTAAACATATGAGGAAAAACACTCTTTAAAAAAATGTTTGTGTGAAGTAGGCCCATGAAGGATTTGCTGCAGAAAACGTGGGAGAACAGGGTCTTAGGGAAGCGCCATACATATACCGCTGCCTCAGCTTTCCCCATCTGTGACCTTCCCTGCAGATTTGTTCAATACAACCAGATTGACATTGCCTCACCATGCCCTTCTCTGCTCCACATGAAAACCTATATTCTCTCTCTGGGTGGGAGAATTCTTGGTGACTTCAGTTATTAGGCTTTTTGAAACAGCATCATGGGACACAGTTGCCACAAGCATTTGCATTATATCTCATCATGCCACAGTAGGAAGACAGCATATACCTTGACTGTTGCTGCCACGAGGTGAGCGGATTCCCTGTGAGAAACACTGCCTGTTGGCAGCAATCTCACTTGTTATTATCCTTCTCAAACCTGAAGATAGACAGGACCAGCTGCATCTACGTCACATGACCGTGCATCATTTTCACTGCTTTTCGTTTTTCCTCTGACAGGAATTGTGCAGTGCAAAAGCATATTGAAAAATCTCCATATTAAAACAGGCAAGGGATTATCTTTGTATAGTCTATATACTTCGGCATCCTGCCACCCCTCTACTTTTCCTTTTCAAGATGACACATTTTGCCTCCCAGTGTTTCAAAAAGCTAAATTTGTTTGCTCAAAAGACAATAGAGTTCTGAATGCTGTAATCAGATTAGAATCATTTATAAATGAAGACCTACAAACACAGTGAGACCCAAAATTACATCATTTTACATGACTGTGTAGCTGGCAGGAATTAGAAGCGAGTTTTTCTAAAAAGACGGATAAAAGATATTTATAATTAAATCAAATATTTATCCCGTCAATCGAAAAAAACAGTCAATACACACATAGTTTTGGCAGTTGTACTCATCCGCATAGATAAGGATTTGTGGCCTCATTAAAGATAACTTCTCTGTAAGAGAAACAAAAACACAGGATTAGAGAAACACGATAAAACCCAGAAAGTACAAAGACCATTTTGACCACTGAGCCTTTTTGAGGTGTTAAAGCAGTTCTGCTCACATGAAAATGTAATCATTTAATCAACCTATAAATCTTGATGTCTTCATATTTAAACCGCTGAAGGATTAAAGAATAGAAAAAAATCCAAGTATAAGGAGTAAACATCAGTCTCCAAAAAAACCGTTGGGCTGAGCTCTATTTACAAAAGGTAGATTTATGTTTATAATGATCATAGCTTCAAAAATAATTCCACAAATTGGACAAAGAGTTGGATTTTGTGACAGATGTTCAATAATTTTTGTCTAAAAACGCTGAAAGTTCCACGAAAATTGTAAGTTGAGACCAGCTCAACATTTCAAGAGAGTGAAAACACTTTCCAAAGCAAAAACACAACCAGTTCAGTTGTTAAACTTGCGTTTCAATGAAAGACAATACTTTTCTTTATTGGAGGTACCAGAAGCAGGTTGCCTAGTCACATTAGAGTGATGGGACACCTCTGCCAGGAAAACTCTTCAAATATTTACATTTATCATAAGAGATGTGTCAGCATTTCTACCCTGTTTGAAAGTTAATGAGATAAATGCAGTGAGACAATTCCCCAATGGGCCAAATTAACATTGCCAGTTTTTTAAATTATAAAACTGTAAGTGCTTTTCCCAAATTGATGTCTTGTATAATACACATCAACAAAATAAGAAAAGGACATAAATCTTTTTAAAAAGACTTAGAAGGTCGATGGTAAAAAATATTTTACAAACATGTAATTGGCAAAAGACAAAAAAACAAGAAAATATACAGAGCCATGGGAGCAGCATACATATACAAGAGAAACAATGAAAATAAAAGCCCAAGGCCAATCATCCACTTTTGTTTGCAAATCCACAAACACAACCACAATATATTACTGGATTTATTTCCAAAAATATTAGAATTATGCCAAAAAAGGTTGTGTGTAGCTGAAGTGTCAGCTTAATCTCTCAATCAGTACTAATGGTCCATGGAAAAAATGTGAGACAGCATTTGTATCTGTAGACACCCCTCGTGTGCCTGTACTTTGTTATAATGATTATTTTGCTGTGTGCCAGATGTTTCTGGGTGTGAGCTCAAGGGTAGTGGGCTTTTAGCCCCCTGCCAATATCAGTGCCCAATTGTGGAGGGTGTGAAGTTGAACTATACGCTAAAAATGTAGTGATCAATCTGACAGGTTCTTCTTTTGCCAATGCTACACCTCTCCAGCAGCTTAAATAAAAACAGGTCTGTAGTTTTTGTGTAATACTGCTGACCATTAATCAAACCAACAAACTAAACATAACCTTAACTTCCAAATAGCAACTAAACATAACAAAACATAACCTTCTTGATAGTGGTCATATACTGTATGTTCAACTTAACCTTCACATTTGTAGGTGATCAAAAATTAATAATCACAAGATGCAATTTGTTTGTCTTACCAAGGTCAGGGTGAAGCCATTAACCCTAAAAAGGGATGAGTAACATTAGGATCTTATCCATGCTCATATTGGCCAATAATTTTTCTCTGGCACTTTAATATTCATACTCACAACACTCTATTTTACCTGTGGACATTTTGAAACACAGGCTAACTTCAACCCATTGTATTATTTTACCACATGAACAAGTAGGAGAGCAAAACTCTTGCCGCAGAAAGGCAGAAGAATGGTGAAAATCTTCAGAAGTTTTCTTTGCTCTTCTTCTAATTAAGAAATACCTTCCACTTCTAATGTAACTGAATCTCTCACGGTATCTGTGCTCAACTCTTTAGAAGCCACAATAGTTGTTTGGAAATTAATAGTTACGCTGTCATCACAACCAGCCCTGTTGAATTCTCATCTGAAGCTGCCAGCAGTTCCCCATAAGACGCAGACTGGTCCAAGCCACGTCTGGTTCAGCTTAGACCCCATAACTTGAAGAGTGGCAAGATGGATTCTTGCTGCATGCGATGTTGTGTGATCTTGTTTTCTCAGGAATCCAGCTGGTTAACAAGGTTAGGAGTTAATACAAGGGTTTTCAAAGTCTGAGGCTGTGGGCCTC
>JAQFJA010000020.1:3516588-3541689 GCA_029874485.1 Naso brachycentron
CTATTTAGGCCAGGCTACAAGGCTAAAAGCTCGTGACAAAAACAACAGCAGCTGTTTTTTGCAGCTGGACATATACTATGGAGGTAACACTTGTGCATTCCTGCTTTGCCAGAAATAAACTGGTGAACTGACATCTGCTGTGTAATGTATGGACAGCGTGCGTGTGCAGGGCTGCAGAGTGTTAACCTCTGATGCCTTATGGTTACTTGAACACAACCATCTGGGAAGGCTCCGCTGAGAAACATGGAAAAGGGCAGGCCCAAAAAAATTTTCACAGGTGATTGGATAAACCCTCTGTCACAGTCTATTGCAGACTGACTTTGACCAAACAGATCAATAGACCCTATTGCCAGCAGAGCCATTTGGTAAATCAAACTCTTCCCGACGTCAGTCAGGAGAAGAGCGAAAACATTTTCTCTATCAAAAAAGCCTTCAGTGTTGTTTTTTGTTCCTTTTTCAATCAAGAAATCCTCTCCAGTTCTGACAGAACTGATGCTATGGCAGCATCTAACCTGTTCAGGAACCACCAGCACTGTTTAAATTACTTCCACGGATGCTTCATGTCGTCGGCAAACCTAAAAGCAAACCTGTAGCAGCCAGTAGACCCTCCTTAGGAGAAGCTGATTGGCATGCACTTTTCTTGGTGCTAGCTTAAACACCTCACTTGCAGTCTGTCTAGACTGGTTGCAGAGCGTAACAGAAATGTTGAGCACAGATGATCGGGATGGTTTCAGCCAGCTTCCAGAGTTGATTATTTCATCGCATTTTGCAACCATCTTTTGAGACAGTGGGACTAATTTTTATACCTACGCACAACAGTGCGACTGGCAATTATGTGATCCACAGGCCTATTTTCAAATCATCATAACATCATGTGAAACACAAGAAGGAAGCAAGAACGGATTGTATATGGTGTGGCATCAAGGCTCAAGCTTAAGGACCTCACGTCATACGGGGGTCGATAAAAACAGGATCAGGGAAGATGTAAATAAATTTAGGGACGAGGGTTGGGAAAAAAAACACAACTGCTACTGTTAAAATAAATAGTAATGAAAATAAAACTGACTGGACGTTTTGTGTATCAGGCACAGCTCTTATGCCCGGGACACAAAGCTTGTGTCCACCTCTACGGCGCATCTGCATCGCCGATCTGCTGCGTCTCTCTTGCTGTTGTTGTTCACTCGTGCAGCGTCTGCTACAGGCAGCCCTGCTGTCTTTCTACATAGTTTTCCTTTGGAAATTCCCCTTAATATGAACGTTTTTCACATCATTATGCATGATGCATTTAAATTACATTTAGTTAAGACAGAAACCATGTGCCTTGTGAGAGAGAGAGATCTAACTTGTGTTTGCCATTCAAAGGTCACTTTCTATGGCAAAAACGTATGCTTTCCCAGAGGAATGACTCACCAAATTGTCATGGCTTAGACATTTTAAAGAAAGTAAGTCGATGCACAGTATGTGCTGCACACAGTGCGGTCCAAAGTTTGCATAAAGTTCAAGCACAAAAGGCCGATGACGCAGAAGGACAGTATCAAGCACAAGATATATAGGGATCAAATGAACGTAAAAATATGAATATATTGCACTGCATGTCGATTTAAGTGGTGCGCCTTAGATTTTCCTGGTGTTCCTTGCGGAAAAAGTTAGTCTAGAGCCCTGCGAATGCGTTAAAAATAGCTTAGATTACGCCCAGTTTTTGTTCACACTCACTGGTATAACCAAATGCTTTCAAACAAGAAAGTGAGAGCAGATTTGGTAAACACCAACCTTCAGTAGTAATGCCTCCATTAAGTGCTACCAAGCAGAGTGCAGGAGACATCAGCATGCTCATAGCCTACATTCAAGCTCAACAACAGAATATTGATCCGTAAGAAACAGCTACGATCAAAAACAAGCCAGTTCTCTCCCTTCATCGTCTCCACAATCTCTCACTCTCTTCCTCAATTTACCATCCAACAGTCATTCCTCTTTCATGTGCAGCTGTGCAATTCTCACCCAGCCAGACGCCATCTGACCCTAGCCCTGCAAATCTACAGTAAGTGTCCAAAGAACACAGTCCTTGGTAGTCATACTGCTATCTTTGCAAACAGCACACAGAAAGACCAACATTCTCACGAAAGACCATCTTAACAGCAAACAGGTGTTCGTGAAGGCTTCAACAGGTGACCCAAAAACAAGACAGTGTCATGATTTTTCACGCCTATTATACATCAAAAACAAACTATTGCTGTTTAGATTGGAAACCTAAAGCCTAAAGCACCATGCTCTTAGGTTTAGCACACAGAAGCATGTTATGGAAATATTTAACAAGGTTTAAACTACAAACTGTATTCAAACTTAAGCATTTTCCACAAAACTCTTAGCAGAAGATAGATGCTGAGGAAATAATGATTCTTACCCAAAGTAACGACAGCAGGTATTTTACTGTCTGAGGCTTTGTTGAAGAGGTATTCTTCTCAACTACATCTACCGATATTTGTACCTAATTCATACAGTCGAGTAACACAGTACCACTTTTACTAGAATGTCTTGGACAGGCAACTGTGCGATTGTGGCCGTTGCTCTACTAGCTCTTTCTTGTAGGGCGGGGACAGGAACTCTCAGTCAAATAATGATTCCATATCATTCATTAGAGGATCCACAGACAGAGGGAGAGAAAGACCAAGAGAGAAAGTGAATGAGTGAGAGGGAGAGGGTGGAGGAGATGTAGCAGACAGGAGCAAGAGTATGTGAAGTTCTGTATAGGTTCTGCACTGTGGCTGAATGCTGTGGGTCTTGTTTATTTTCAGGAAACAGGGAAGATTCAATCCCCCCCACCGGCCTCACAACATACCTTCCAGACAGGTTAGGTTGAGACTTAGCTCGTGCTCTCAGGGTAAAGCATTAACTCACAGGGAGCAGGTTTAAATATTAACACAACCTCACATCATGTGTGACTGAGGGAGCACAGAGGCGTCAGTAGTTATGTATAATGTAGGAAACTGTTCAGCACTCACAGTAGTAACTTTCTCATCAAAACTAAACCAACTACCGCTTACTGTGTTTTCCAGGAAACACAGGGCTTTGTGCAACAGAAAAGGAGAGAAAAAACACACACAAGGCAAAATAACATCCCTTAGTGGAAGTTTCCACTTTGTTAGCGCTTTTTATCTTCCTGGTCATCTGTTCCCAACACACACTCTGGGCAAAAAAAGTTTCCTGTTTTGCCTCCTTTTGTCACTGTGGCTGTCTTTGGGGGTCGGTCGTGAGCTAACTTTAGAACCTACTCTATATTAACATTGCTGCAAAAGCTAATGTCTCATAAGTTCTCCAGAAAACAGGATTGGATTATGAATCCTGCAAATGCTATCCTCAGGTAGTGTTACCATCTTTAATTCCACTATAAATGCAGAGAGGAAAGCAGAGAGGGAACTACATCTCAACTGTGAAAACTCACCGACACAGTTAATGATTGGCTCATATTATACAAGATGTGTTTTGCAAAATGTCTGACTTGTGTTGGAAGATATCAACAGGAATCCCTCTCTGATATGAATTTGTGAGCTACTGTAGAGGCTGATCCTCTCTGACCTGAAATGATACTGAACAGACGACTGCATACATGTAAATGCTTTTCATGCAGCAGAATAAAAAACAAACTGACAAACATGTCATTGTTTGCAGCTGATAACCTAGGTCATTCACTGGCTTCTCACCCACAGACAATGGGTGATGGCTGAATGTTTTGCCCCTGCCTCACCTACATTTTGATATATGTCTGAGCACAAATTTGAAGGAAACCCTGTGTGCTACCTGCTGAAGGGAAAAATGCAAGCATTCCAGAAAACTTTTACTCTGTCACATTTATACTTACTAGAGTGAGTGCAACACATAGGAGATAATTACGCAGCACTTAAACTGTTGTGTTAGAGCTGCAGATAAGCTGGCAAAAAGCTCTGGATTTCTATTATCTCTACTAGAAATCCAGAGCACTCAGTCTGTGGTTTTCCATCAAAATGAAGAGGTACCTCATTGCAGACCAAAAGCTTGAAGAGAAGATGGAGTTATTATGACTAGAGAATGGACTTTGCTCCGTTGCTGTGGCCTCAAGATTTGTTATTGAAATGCAATATTGCATCTCACAAAATGGGAGGCCAATGCACTCACTGGAAGCACTCATAATGGCCATTTCTTGCCTAGGCATGGCTTTCACTTATCTTTATAGGATTAAAAGTCAAATATCATTATTGTTTTAACCCACAGGGTAGTCCTTTGGATAAAAAAGCAACAGCATTTTTACGCACAACGATTCATTAGCGGGGTATTCCTGTTACAGTCTTACACTTACACTGAATCAAACTGCAGCTAGCAATACTCTCGACAAGACGATGCCCCAAACAACACTGTCATACAGGTCGAAACTCAGCAACATTCCATCCATTTTCTGTCTTCTATATTTTAGCGTGCAACATAAAGGTTTCATACTGATGCCAAAGAATAATCATTTGATAGTAAAGTTCGTCCCTTACCATCTGCTAAGAGTAACAAGCTAATAATATTTTTTAAGTGTTGGTACAAACAGTATTGAAATGATTAAAACAATACTAGGCCTACATGAAAAGCTCTCTAGTTGATATAATGAATTTATGGCTGTTTACCTGGTTCTGAAGACTCCAAGCCCTGCGCCGATAAAAACAAGAAAGGTTGCGAAAGAGGCAAGGGAAGCGAGCTGCTGACCAGCCACTGAGTGAGTCTGGCCACTTTCCTGCCTACCCTGCTGATTTCCCTCCGCCCCTCTTTACTCCGTAAAGTCTGCAACACCCTGCTCCAATAACCCCTGACCCACAGGAAGTAGACACAATGGACTGAAAATAACACACCACCTCCCCTGGCAACAACTGCCCACCCCAACCCCCATTGAACACCAATTCTACACCACTGTACACCTACAAAACGCCAGCCCGAGATAGGTGGGCAGAACCAAACATATCAGCCCCTATTCAACAAGCTGTGCCCACATGCCAAGAAGTGCATCGTCCCACTCAAAATTCTCAGCGTCGTTCCAGATTCACTCCTGCAAGAGGCAAAGGGGCCATCAATTATAGCTTATGATTGTGGACCTTTTGAGATATTTTTGATTTTAATGTTTCAAGAGGAGCCTGCAGTGGCTTTGCCTTGCAGATGTTCTCCACAACAGCAGGTTGTGAGTAGAGTGGCAGACTCATGACAGTCCCACTGCTTCCTGTAGGGGGAACACTGCATGGTGAGATAGGTGACTTCTCCACAGTCATACCTGAAAAACATCTGCGGGTGACTGTGTGGGCCTATGTTTGTTTATGTGTGAGTGTTTGGCTTATTTTTTAAATTAGACCCCATTCAAATTATATTTTGTCTTATGCAGCATATACTAAGAATAGACTAGGACTAAAACAAAGGTAGATAAAAGGTACCTTGTTAATACTGTGCCACATACACGCAGTATGTATGTGTATGTGTGTGTCTAACCCAGTCCATATCCACACAGTTAGGGAGCAGGAGCAGTCTAATCCAATCACCCCAATGAAAATTATTCCAAATTACATTTAGTGGCCAGTGAGAGGTTTCCTTAGACATGATCTAATTAGTCCTGCTTTTGCTAGAGTCCATCAACTAGGAAATGGCTTGAGATGCCACACACAGAGATAAGGAAACTGTCTCTGATATGCACTTTCCTGTGCATCTCATGGTGTTGCATTCAAAAAAGATGAGACAAGATTCAAGTACAATTCAGGTTCCTAGTTATTACAGTCAATAGCCCTTTTACAGAGAGTGCAACAGAATATAAAACTAAACCAACCAACGCTAGCATAATGCAGTTCAGTGTGTAATTTGACATTTTTTCAGCTGCAGTTCGCCTTCTTTAAATGAGCCGCTTACTGTTACTAGCAGCTTTTAAGGCTCTTGCTTGTGGGTCGCACTCTAAATGCGTTGTCCAAACGTTACACCTCAACGATGGCATGCCAGATTGTCTTTTTTTCCAGAGACACTGATTTGCCACAGCTACTACCTCCCTTGCCAGCTTAGAGGTGGAACACAATGACCCCTCCATTACACCTTAGAAACTTTTATACAGAACAGTGAGGCGTAATAACAGTCCAATATTCCCACCTTAAAAAGGCTGCATAAAATAGGCAAATTAAATTATTTATTTAATAGGAGGAGATAATAGCAGGGCTGACACTTTTCATTCAAAATTGGGACATTTGTTCAAACACAGACTTAAAGGTTCATTTTCAAGCTGTCAACAAGCACACCAGACCATCTGAAGCAGTTTGCCAGGTTATCCAGTAGGGGGTGCTCTAAAGAATTATTATCAGCTTGATCTGTGGCATTCCCTATTGACCTATCAATAAACTGAGATTGTGTTAATGTAGTGTCTTTTTGTTTTGTTTTTTTGTTTTGAAAATGTAGGACAAAAGCAGGCAGAGCTGTGCAAACACAATATCAAAACATCTGAGAGGCAGCGTGTGGAAGCATTTTAGGCTCTTCACAGCGGATAGCAAAATTCCAAACAAATAAAAGGCAGCTGTCTTACTCTGCAATGACAACAAATCTGTGGGCAGACCTACTAGCTTACTGGGTAACTTGAATTTATCTGAATGGACTACTGGCCGATTCATATTTGTTCAAATGTGATATTTGAAAAACTGACAGCCCTAACTCAAAGAATCGGGTTGCCGCTGCAAATTATATTTTGATAAGGTCAGAAATACAACACTCTTATTCAATCTCACGCTCACAATGTTTCATGTCCTCTCCAACAGCCTGAGCAGCTGAGCATGCTTAGGCTTGATTAGTTGAAGACACACCTCCTTTTTTAGCCAGTGGCCTGAAACTGGTACACACCCCCACTGTCTGTTTTCATTTTCAGATGATACTGCTTCACTTTTACTTGAAAGGGAACGTGTGTCGTGTGAACACATACCTTACAGGCTTTGCGCTGCATGTAAGGTCATGTGATTCCCGCACAATGACTCACATGTTGTCAAGAATGTGAGGAATCCCCCGTACACATTCATTTTAGACGACAAATGCAGGCAGCAAAGATAAAAATGAAAAATATTTTTCCGACTCCATTGTTATGCAAACGGCCCCCAAAACAATTTCAGCATTTTCAGAATTTTTTTCTGTAAATCCTCAGTGGTGGGTTGGCTTCTGTGGGCGTGTGCTTGCACGGTTGGAGATTTGTTCAATTGTAAATGGACGTTGTTCATCAATGCCGAGTCTCAAATAGCATTCTTCTGTTAGTACACTAACATGTAGTATACTGTGTTACTTTTAACAGGGTCGTACTGTCTCAATTCTAGCACAGCCATCGTGCACTTAACGGAAATGACAATTTCAACGTTTGGTAGCATCTTCTTCTTCGTTACTTTAAATGGCAAAATTATAAGAGCTTTATATGTTACTAAATGATATTTGACCACAATTGTTACCTGTCAGAATATGACAAAATAACTAATTTACTGTGTATCACTCTGTGTGCAGCAATGGTTGCAATTACAGTATATCATCTTTTCTTGATTAAATGCTAAATCTGATTGATATCCCACACAACTACAGTAAAAATAATTAGTATATAAAGGTGTCGTCTGTGCAGGTTACAAAGAGAGAAAGCAGGATGTATGCTTTAGATTCTATATCCTATACTGAATTTGCCAAACAGCTGAAAAAAGAGACATGCTAGAAGCACTTGGAATCACTATTCATTTACTGTGTGTGGTACTGAAGTATCAATTTCATCAGTATATAATCCATTTAAAGAATCAAATGCTAAAAGAAGAGCAAACAACCATGACTGCCATAACTAAGAAGCTGTAAAATTTGTACACATCATTCAAACAGAAATGATTCACAAGAACAGGACGCAGCTCTAATGCCTTATTTAGACCAAATCAGGTGTTGCCATGAAAATGTCATTTCTGCCATTATTTTAATGTGAGTAATCTGTTTAGGCTGTGGTGGTGCAGAAAGCACTGGGTTTTTAAAAACCGCAGCAGCCCTGCGGCAGAAAGCTGACGCAGAGTCAACTTTTGGAGAAACCCAACATCAAGCTGCAGTGGCCTGTCAGCTGACCGGCCAATCAGACCGAGCAGAGAAGTACAACACTGCCTGAGGGAGTACAAAGAAGTTAATTTGCATTTTCAAATGGGCTGACACTCCCACACAGCTTTACAAACCTGCGATAATCCCCATAACAATTAATTTGGTAAGGCCTGACAGAATAGCCGACAGCGGTAAAATGCACATGTTGTTTGAAACAACAACTGAAGTACAGAAGACAGGGTGCTAAGCAGGGTTCAACATTAAGCTAACTCGCTTGCCCTAAGCAAGTAAACTCTGTGTTCGGGCAAGTAACACACGTAGTTGCCCGTTCAGGCAAGTGAAAAAGAAATGCAAATATCAACTTAATACGACATAAACTGCCTCCAACATCACGGAAGCAGAGCTTTCTACAGCTCATCTGCCTGCACTGTCATGATTTTTTTAACGGGAGATGGCTAGGGAAAAAGGGGGTTACTGCGATTAACATGCGTTACGTCTGTTACGTCACTGACGTGCTGACTGACTGTACTGACTCTGATTGAGCTGTCTGTGCTTGGACTATTGTGCGAGTGCGACAAATCGCCATGTTCCTCCAGCCTCCTAAAATTGGACAGGGGTAAGGAAAGAGTGGCACCTAAACAAAAAGGAAGCCACCAGATGACGAGACACCAGGGTACAAAGCAAAGTAGCAGAGAAAGTTTGTACAGAGTTGGACGGGGAAGTTTTTCGTGGGTCTGCCTAAGCTCAATATGAGACAAGCTGGGTCTCAGGTCTGTACTGCCAACAGTGGTAAAAAGACTCTTACTAAAAGCTCTTATTTTTCCCCATGTGTGATAATCAGAAAAGAAACAGTAACTGCCGTGTCACCAGGTTGTTATCCATCGCACTGCACCATTCCTTTTATTTAATATTGTGCAGGTTTTGGGGTTTTTTTTGTCCGCCAGAGCCTCAAAATCCTCTCAAAACAAAGATGGAGCTGGCCACGTTATGCACTAAAACTTCCGCTCTACAGCGACACTATTGGTTAGGAGGTGTACTGTCTTCCTCCCGCTTAGAAATACTGGTAGTCAATCGGAAGCGCTAGTCTGCCTTCGCAAAAAGTCATCAGGTAAACTTTCCAGCAACTCTAAACGGTCCTGTGTGCTTGTTGTGACTTCTTTATTTATCATGTTATGTTATTTTTAAACTCACATTAGCACTTGATGTAATTTTAGAATCAAGTGTGTATTGAAAGCAAAATGCAGGGCTCATGCGCCAAACAACACAAATGTGCTTGTAAGCACAAAAAAACACAACAAAACACAACTTCTCTTAAAAAAAAATCAAAATTACATCTAAGTCTAAAAACAATATGGTAAATAAACAAATCACAACAAGCACACTGGACAAGTGTTAATTAATGTAAAGAAAGACAATACAGTTTTAAAAAACAATAATAATCAGTTAGTAGCTATACAGCCTAATAGAACAAAGTATTATGGATACATTTCACCCCCTTCAAACTAAATTAAATTAGTTTCCAAAGGGTCCAGTTTCTTCTTTAAACAGTTTGCACTGGATGTGTTCTAGTTCTGACTAGGCTTTAAATTTGATCATGGCCGAATAAAATGCTCTGCAGAAACAGTGCTGATGTCGAGGATTGTAAAAAAAAAATACAAAAACAAAAATGTTTAAGTAACTTGTCTCGTGACAGGAATAAAATCAGTCTGGGCTCGTTAAGGATCACTCAAGCACAAATCATAAACACGTGAACATTTTTCGAAGTATCTGTACGTCTCTTTCTCACTTTCTTGTAATTTTTATGTAGCTATTAGCCTACTCCTTGCACATTGAAAATTAACTCAAAATTGGTTTGTGAAGGCAATGTAGTACCTTTTACCTGACAGAGTAGAAAACAACAATGAGCTCAGAACATTTGGAAATGGAGACTGTGCATCAACTATGTGTATTTAACTTAAGCATTAAAAAAAAACAAAAACATCTTCTTCTTTAGCCATTTTTTAAGGGGACTTCTGTTACAATTAAACATGAAAATGTACACATAACATCTAGTAGTTCTTGGTCAAAAATCACCAGCTGCCTTTTGGAAGGAACAAGTATCTGACTGTCTTTATGTTTAACTGCTTCTCTAATAAAGAAACATACTGACAGAAACTCTGTGTGAGAGACCGCGATGACTATGGTTCCTTTATGTAACCAATGGGAATCTTTGCTGAAAATGATTCCCAGACTCAATGTTCTTAATTACCCTTGTTCATACAGTGCCCTATTCAATCTGCATACTTCAAGGACGGTTTGTGAGTGCAGATGGCAGCTCACTCTCAGCCATGAGAAAAAGAAAGCTGTGCTAGATATAAAGACCAGCTCATCTGACTTCAGGGTGTGTTACTCCCCAAGACACAAGTTTATCACATCCCTACAGTATCGTTTTTGTGGCTTGGTCTTTCAGTTTAAATACTTTTGCCAGATAAGCAGGAGGTCAAGTGTTGCATGTTGTGCTCCTCTGCAACCTTGACAAGTTTATGCACTGAGTTCTCCCTTTCGGTTAGTTTCTCTCTCTCTCTCTGCCTCCATCCTATCTGCCTTTGCTACTCCTGACCTAGCCAGTCTAAGCTCTCACACAGTCACATGCACTTGTCAAAGCTGCATCGTTAGAATTCAACACATTCCTTTGGCATGGCAGACTCACGCTGTTCCTTGACCACTGACGAAAGGGGCTCAAACAATTCTCCTTTCAGTCTCTATTTGCCTGTGCACACAGTCAAACGGCAATCTAGAAAAATGTGTATGAAACAGTTCAGGGGAAAAAAACTATGACAGCAGAACATAGACTGTGGTATACATTAAAACAACATCATGTAACTTTTTAACCCAAAAATTACAGCTGCAAAATCATTTTGGTGGCACTCTGACTTGTAATGGAGTGAATGGAGTCTCTGTGTCAGTCACTTGGCGTCACGTGCGTCAGTTACTGCACTTTTAACTTTAGTGAGCAGGTAGGATTACTGTGCATAACATTTACGGCATTCCATCGAACACACCAACAACTATCAGTGATTTTGGTGAAGCTGGATTATTTTCTACAGAGAAATGCTTTCTGGGTCTGACGCTAATGTTTTCTGGCTGCTCTGCCTCAACTCTCTGAGAATAGCAGAGTTTCCGGAGGTAACCTGCAACTGTTTCTGTGATAGCAATGGGAATTGATTAGATTTTATCGATATCAATGCTGTTATCGATTCTGCTTGTCTGTCTGATTCTTAATCAAATTCTGATCAGTCTTCTTGTGTGTAAAAACGAAGGTCTACACAGGACCTCAGCATCAAGAGCTTGCTGTAGACAGTCTGCAGGCTGCACAGTCCTTGCAGTCAAGTTCTACCTTTTTTCATTTCAGCATCACATGCCTGGGCATTGATAGGAGGAATTGATAAGCTCCGATACCGACTGCAATTTGTTATCCATTCTAAACTAGAACTCGTTCTCAATTCCCATCCCTAATAGCTGCTGGTTAGCTCTGCCATCACAGGACGGTTGAACCACTGTGACAAGGAGGTTTTCAGTGGGGAATGCTTGTGGGAAGCAAGGTCTAATGGGCAACAGAGCTGGAGCAGAGCAGGTGAGCCTACTGTCCATATGTGCGACCTATCAAAGGGACTGCAAAATGGGCTCAGCAGCTTCAATGGAAATTCATGAAAAAGGCAAAAGGCAAAGAGACAGAGAGGGACACTGAATTAGGAAGGAAAAATGAGAAAATATAGTGACCGAGCAAGAGACAAGAATTAACGAGGCAGATGCCGAGGTGGTCTTCTTGTTGGACTAGAAAGTAAGATTAGCAGGCTTGCTTAGCTGTGTCTTCTGTTGTTGAAGTTGTTAGATGTTTGGCTGTGTAAACAAAGTTGCTTACTTGCTTGTTTTTGATCTTAAGCTAAATCAGACCATTTTGACCGAGTTTTATCTGGTGAATATCACAGCCACGTGTTAGCAGCATGTTGTTCCAGATTCAGGATACATAACTTTGGCTCATGCTGCTCTTTTGAGTCTAGAGCAAAGCTTGAGCAAACACTGACTTCCACAGAGCAAAAATGACTAAGCATGCATTTAACTTGCAACATGCAACAAACATTATTATGACCCTGCCAAGTTTTGTTTGTGATTAACAGATACAATAGAACTCAAAATACTGATGCAAAAACCTGGGATCTGTATATTTGTCAATGATGTAACAAACTGTGGGGGCGCCAAATTGTACAAAATACCAATTTCCACACAATGATGCTTTAAGTTTATAACACACGCCATGGCACATGCAAAAAGTTATTACTTCAGATGTCTCTGAGACTTAAATCACTTTCTTTTTTTCAACACCACAGCAGAACAGCTAGTCCAATTTGCACTAATAAGCAAGTTATTACATCAAGCACATATGTTGAAAGAGCTATTATTCCTGAAACTAAATTGCTCCTTAAATTACAAATGTGTCTATCACACTGAACACCTGTAGCAAAACCTGTTGATCATAAAGGCTTGGGTTGGAAATTCCCATTTTCTCCAACAATTACAAATATGGCTGCTTGTTGTTTGTTATTCCTAACCAACAAACCGAATCTGGTTCTGTAAAGTTATTGCATATTAGAAGGTAGAGACAAGTAATACAAATTACCAACCTTGAGCTCTGCTTGGATTTTAAACAGTCAGTTATCCGATTGCCATGGGCTTAAAGCTGAGACAAAGATGATCGAGGTATTCCACAGGTTTCTAAGACACACCCGCAAAAAATTAAAAAAAAAAAAAAAAGGTGAAAAGAAGAGCACTGTGCCAGGGAAAGTTCAGAGAAATGCCAAGAAAGTAGGCGGACGAGGGGAGGAGGTCCTCTATACTCTCAGCTCCCAATCAGGCTGGAAACGAATGTTCCCTGAGAGCAGGGGTCTCTGCTGCATCTGCGTGTGTGTGTGTGTGTGTGTGTGTGTGTTTAACCATGTTCCCCGGCTTGAGGCCAGGCCAAAGATATCAGGCTGCACCATAGTAACTCAAATGCAATCAGGGACGGTGGTCACAACAGAACCAGTGGTGAATAGCAAACAGACGGGTATCTTTGTCAGTTTCATTCTTTTGGGGATTCCTACTCTAAATACACACAAAGAAACTGCTCTAAAAAAAAATTAAATGAGATATTTGGAAGCCTCAAAAAAAGAGAGATTATTGGCAATAGATACAGAAAGGATCTATTTTATTGAGGGCCTGTCTGAGTCACAGAAACTTGGGAAATTACACAGGTCTGTAGCAATATTTCACATGTAGTCTCCAGGCTGACACCCTAACACCCTCTGTCTAACTCAGCCTGTACTCAGGCTGTGACAAACATGCCCACATATTGGTGCACAGAGCAAGGCAAGAGGCAAAAACTACCATGACAGCAGTGGGCTATATTAAGGGGCTGCAGACACAGCGGCTAGGGTCAGATCACACAGCACCACATAACTAGAGTGCCAACTGCATCTGTGTGTCTGTGTGTGCGAGTGTGGTAAATGGCAGGTGAACCTTTGGAGTTAAATGTCGAAAGTTAGTCACACATATTTCCACCTTTAAAGCTGCCCTGAAAATTGATCACTTTCATTATCCAACATTTTTAAGCACTTCACTTCCTCAAAGGCTCAAACTGAGCAGAGGAATTCAACTGAAGTTCACAGGGAAGGTCTCTACAAAAACTAATCTGGAGAATCTGCAAACAGACAACACATGTGCAGTCATCTGTACGACCTTTGGGAATCCTTTGGTACCCTCTTGCATCGGCCATTTCGTTCTAAGGCTAGTAGATCAGCAATTACACAATGGATTTGTTTTCTTACTGATATGTCTGACATTTTGTAGAAATTACCTAAAAAGTGCAGATTAACCCCACAAGGAGATTTAAATTCTGAAAGACCTCGCTCACAAGACATGTAATAGCTTAGCTTCTAATGCCAAACTAACTTGATCATTAATGTCACATTTGCCAGTATTTTTTTTTCCAGTCCATGACTTCTAACCCCTGAAGCAAGATTACATAATAGTCTCACATCAAGCTGTTACTTGTGGTGTCAAGTGTCAATGCTGAGTTATAATTCTTAACAATCTAATATAGCTTTACACACGTTAATAAATGCAGCACCACCAACAACATTCAAAACACAACGGAATTATATGAGCTATTGCTTTGAAAATGAATGACAGGTCTCTGAATACACAAGATAACACTATACATCATCAAATCCGTTTTTAGAGCTGAAGTGACTAGTATAACTTAAGTAGCCAGTCAACAGAATCTGCAGCTATTTTGATAAATAAACGGTTGCTTACATTGTTTTTAAGCAAAAAATTTAAAATGTTTATAGGCGAGAGTTCACACTTTGTTGAAAATGTGAATATTTTATCATATCTCCATTTTTTTTTAGCAGTTGGTGTTGGAAAAAAGATAGCAAAAGAAAGTCCCCTTTGACTCCGGAAACGGAGGTTGTTTTTTTTTATGTTCTAACATTTCATAGATTTAACAAAGAAGGGACTAATTCAGAATATAATCTGATTAATAATTAAAGAAAAACCCTGGAACTTAATACGCAATAAGTTTAAAATTCATTATACTCAGCCTGCTTAATAGGTAACACTGCTTCATTAGACAGCCTATATTTTTAATCATGATTGGTTTAGTGACAGTGCTTGTTTTTCAAACTACTCCACTTGTTTCAGTGAGAGAAGATGAATAAAGGCAGCATGGCTGAAAGAGGCCATTTAATACAACCATGCAATATATCTGATGTCTTTTTAAAAACTGAGGGAGAGGCTACTTTAAAGTACAAACAGGTCAACCTCCAAACAAGTTTAGGTGAGCTAATTTAATCAAAAAGATGTTTTAAGTCATCTGTGACCATGTACGGCATGTAGGAGACTCAGCTGAAGAGGTAAAGGTGGTCTCCATATGCAGTGAGTTTAGAGGGCCTCCTGTTGGTGAGGAGCAGGCTTTCAGATTGAGCCAACTGCTCACGCAACTCCTTTCTGTTCATGACCTCTTGCTGAAGCCCATCAAGCACCATGTGTGGAGGTTTCTAGCTACAGTGATGATAATTAAGCTTGCTTATGAGTTTTAAGAGAAAGTATGCGTCATGAAGGCTCTCAAAGTATAGAATTTTTCAGTAAGCCATTGATTTCAAGTGAATCAGTGTACCATTTTATGTGTCAGCATGTGCAGCACCTACAGAAACACAGCATGGTATACAGCCTGCAAAATCAGGTTCACCATCAATTTTGCTTTCATCATCCTTTCTTGAAGGGAGCAATTAGCTGTTGGAGCTGATGAGGTATGTTCCAAAAAGAGTTTATAAAAGAAAAATAGACTACAGAAGCAGAATAAAATGAAAATATGAAGGCAGGAAGGGTAAATAGAGAAAAAGAGGGAGAGTATTGGACCCCTCCTCCTCTCCCTTCACTCGCCATCTGGTAGCCATCAGCGCCTCACACAGGAAGGGGCGGCCATGCCTTGCTGGGGCGCCAGGGAGCGGCTCCTCTTCTCTCCCAGCGCTGCAGAAACAACAATCAGCCAGTGCACTGCGTTGCATTGCATTGCAGCGTAGTGCAATGCAGTCCGGCCCATCCTAGCCTAAGTCGGACAACCAGCACAGGACCAGGCGTTCACACCCCTGCAGACCAGCAAAGAGGAGCACAGAGCAACCACACATTCCTGCTGTTTGTTCCTGCCAAGAAGCGCTGAGAGCGGAAAGAAAGACAGGGAGAACAGAGAGCTGCTCTCACTGGAGGCTGCCTAATGGTGTTGCTTTGAGAAGCACTCCAGTCTTTCTCATCCCTGCTGCTTTCTCTCTCTTCTCAACAATAACAACAAAGTTATTGATTGCCATTGTGGTATATTCCAGCCTGCCATCATTGCATGCACACTTATAGTACTACATCATTAGTTCTGAGGAAGTTTTACCCTGATTTGCAAAAATTCAGAGAATGAGCATTATCATATGTTTGTTTTCCCAAAAACAGACACGCCAATCTGATGGGAACAGAAACCCCTACAGCCATTCTGTCTGGTTATTGTAGACCATCTTTGGCCATATGTGTTTTGCCACAAGCCCTGTTTTATGTCCAGAAGAGACTACAGCTACACTCTAGAAATAGAAAGCAGCCTTATGACCCAAACTATTTTTGTGCCTAGTGTCATTAGCTTTACAGCTCAAACATGAGACACAACAAAACTAGAATGTGAGACTTTTGTCTTTAATCTGAATATTGGCACATGACTGTACATAAGTTAAGTCCTGATCAACCACAAGAAATGTAAAAAAAACCACAATGACGGTTCAATTAGCCTTGGCAAAATAGCTGTGAGGTTTCTGTCATCTGCATTTAATAATAGCTGCATTTGAAACCATTCTACTTGGCACAGTGACAAACGTTTTTTTTCAACTGAACAGAGTTATATTCCAACAGAAATCACAACTCACAATCTGTTCCAAAGTGTAAAACAGGAAAACCAAGTCTGCGTGGAAACCTGCTCTACAAGCACTCCGTGAGCTGCTGGTGGACTTGGCATATATGACGGTAAATAGCTGCACCAGGCAGAAAAAAAGGACGTGTGTTTACCGTTTGCGTCAGCTTTTACCTACCAATTCAATCCAACTATCTCAGAGTGCCTCTAAGGCAACACATTAGTTAAAAGAAGGAGGTAATTAGGGCTGAACAATAAAGTCTTGAGGGTTATCACAAAATGAAAATAATAATAATAAAATAAATGAATAAAAACATTAATGACAATGATAAGCCTGGGAAATTTATATTTGATGCGGATAGATCTAAAAGTCTATCAAACAGCATAAAAACTGCGATAACAGCCAGTCAGTCTGCAGTTTGGGGACATTAAGGTATATTATATACTACATATATTATAATTGCAATTATTCTAATAAATATTAAGTATTAATTAAGATTGTTTCTCATGATTATTTATTTTGGGGACCCTTTCATATCTTTGCATCGAATAAAACCTGTCTTTATTCACATTGCATCTCCAAAAGGCAAATTATGAATGAAACAGAGCAATGCTTTCACTTGCAAAAACATGCAGTATATTGTTTATTATTATTTTATATTATTTTTATATTAATGGATGTCTGACTTGATGCTGCAGAAGGAAGTCAATTAAAATCAGGTTATGGTACACCAAGAAAATTATTATAGAAGACTATATTCTTTTTGGCCTTCGTGCATTCATTATACTGCAGTTTGTGCTGATTTCTCTTCCAACGAGCACGCATTTTAGATGTCATATCACAGTCAATCATGTTCATTAAATTATGGAAAGTCAAAACTGTGATTTGAATTGTGGGGATTTTAAATTAATTGTGCAGCACTAACCACAAAAGCAGCTTTGGCCTTTCTGTCTTTCATACAATTTCTGAAGCAGGATACAGACTTGCAGAAATGTGACATCTTTGACCAATCTGCCCACAGTAATCTGCTGCCCCCTCTAAATCCACCATCAGTTTGTTTTACCCAGCCATACGGAGCTTATAATGCTGAAGTGCTTAAAGTGCTCTCCTCTGAAGCAAAGAAGTTGTTGTCAAACAAGGTAACATAACATTAATTAAGGGAAAGTGGTTTAGATAAATTAAAAGTGGTGAGGTGCAGATGAAGATGCAGTGTAAAATATCAGTGCCAACCGAGACGAAAAAATCAAGAGATCTTCTGCAAAGGTACAATCCCAGCACCATGTCATTACTTAATCAATAAACTACTTTTGATGAATCCTATAGTTTCTACAGGCATCAGTCACCAAGGTATCCTTCAAACTGGTAGCATTATCATGTCTGTATATTCTAATAAATATCAGTATTTACCGATACAGAAAAAAACAGTGTTCTTATTTTTTGTCCAGTCTAATATACAATATACAATAATGTTATCAAACATTTTTATGGGGAACTGGGATGAAACTGCACATAGTGCAAACTCTACCCTGATGTAGATTTGATGGAACACTTTTTCCCCCTAAGGTTAGGGTTTGAATGCAAAATATTCAAACCAATAATATAATCACGTCTTACTGAAAATTTATACCCTTTGGCATAAACGTCTTAGTATTTCTGCTGACCTTTTGTCCTGCACAATCAACTTTCAGCTGAATATAAATTCACACACAACAACCTAAATTTAATTGTTACCTTTGGTTTAGTTCCACTATTTTAATCATAGGGTAAAACTTTTGGTAGAGAGGCTTACAAGATGGCAGCCTACCAGTCCTTTTCAATTTCAAGTTAAGTTTTGAAGTGTAAATGGTTTTTTATTGTTTAAACAAAAGTTTACAGCTGATTTTGTGCCTTTCAAACTGTCTGTATTGTTCCGATGTAGACAACCAGATCCTGTCAGATGCTGCTTAAAAATGCTGAAAAACAGCAAGGCAGCGATCTGGTGAGCACATTGTAACAAAGACAGCATGGAGACAAAGACAACAGGTGCCAGATGTATAAAACCGAGTAGATTCATGACTTGAAGACTGAAGTATGCATATGCCTTCTTTCCACAGAGACAGAATGAGATATCCAAGGGGGATCAATTTGGTTGATTTTACGGTAAACAGCCCCTTTGGGTGACTGCATTGACATGTGTAATTCATGTTTTTAAGACACTCAAAACTTGTCACATAAACCTTAGTTGAATAACCCACATAAAACTGTAAAATACAAATAGGTCTGATATTCGTTTCACTTTTCAAATTAAATCTCATTTATGTGGCGCTGCAAAAAAAACTGGTGAGAGGTTTACTATGCGTAACAAAAATGATGCACTGCCAACCTTTAGACGCCTTTGCTCCTTCTGTCATTTTGGTTTTTGTGGCTGCATTTGATTTGTGATGCAATGACATATTTGACACCAGTTTGTGTCAAAGATGATTTCAACAACGGAAAAAAAAACATACTCAGTGCCTGGGACAAAAGTGGGCTGGTTAGGATAACTATTATAGTAGCACACATATTAATATTTAATGGTTATTTGTTTGTAATGGACATTGAATAATTAATGGCACATGCCATCCATTTTCAAGCTGTGGCAGATCATACAGCAGCAGTCTGCTCGCTCCAAATACAGGGCTGCTTTATTGTGGCAGTCAGGACACAGTCCAGTAATTTTTCTTTGTTGGCCTAAGAGGCTAATGCGGCACAAGTATGCCTCTGTTGCATCTTGCTCCAGTTGCTTGTTTGTTTCTTCAAGCATGTGGGGGGGTTTAACAGAAAGTGAGCGTTTGTTCTCTGTTCCACTAACTAAGCAGATTTAACGAACCCTCTTCTTAATCAAGGAGCTGTGCCCTTTTTTTGGTTTGGCCGCAGCATCACATTTGTTTTGCATGCATTCTCTTTACTTTGTAAATGACAGTTGGTTCCAGTCAGTCGTGGACAGAAGCATTTTGTTACGGTCACAGTGGTGTGTGACACCCCCCCACCACCACCACCAGCTGAGAGGACTCAAGACCAGCATGGAGTATGTCCTCAGTCTCCATTTACAGCCACCAGAGGAGGACCCTTAGGGTTCAATATTTTCCTTCTTCCTGTCTATCCAGCAGTCTTATGCTCCAGCACTGAGGCCCCATTAAGGGTTAGCGTAAAACAAAATCCTTATCAGTTTCCAATGGGCACATGCCATTTCATGGATTGTAAATCTCCAGATGGGCAGTGGGGAGAAAGAACTGAGAAAATACCACGACAAATTGGAGCTGCGCAACATAATCAAAAATCTATTTCACTGTAATTTTACATATTTATCACAGTGTTGACGAACTGGCAGTATTTTTTGAGCCAGGGTCTTCTGACAACTATGTGCTGCACTAAATTATCAAATGAAAGATAAGAACCAAAGAACCAAATGCACATTTAAGTGCAACTTCATCCCTATTCATAGTCATCTGGCCTTGTGCACAATGCTCGCACTGTCAGGAGGTGGAGGTGGGAGGGTAGGAGATGTCTAAAAGGGCTTTCAGGGAGGATACGGTGAGCGGCGCACTCGCCACTGGGTACGGCGCAGGGCTGCGGTCCCAAGTCACAGCCCTCAGAGACAAACACTGATACCAAATTCACACACAATGATTACATACAAGCACACAAACAAGTTGCCCATAGCCATCATATATATATATTTAAAAAACTTGCCACATGCACGGATCATCATGTTAAATGTTTATTGATCAAGTTTTACAGTGTAATTGCTTTATGCAACAGTGTCTCTTCAGGCCCTGAAGGATCTTTTTCTAGCTTTAAACACCAAATATGTAACTTCTGCCACTAAACGTCTCTCACCCTGACCTTCGGCAGGGTGTATAGGAGCCTTTAAAAAGCCAACACAGCAAATTTAAATTTACTAACTCTTGCAGGAATGTTTACAGACAAGGGCGATGGGCGACAAAATGTAACGCACCATTACCTTGAATTAAATGACATACTTTTCCGAGTTTGAAAATTGTTGGAAACATTTGGACAAATTAAAGTGCAAAACTACAACATATGTAGGTTTTGGCCAGAACAACATACCAGCTAATCATGTGACCACAAGAAAAGTTTGTTTGGATGAAATAAGTTGGTTTTCTGACATAATGAGAATGTTTGTTCTATTACAAACTAGGGATGTAAACTTACTGTTAATTTCATGATATCATGATAACAAAAGTGTCTCAATACTGTCATGGACATGTGATGGTATCAAACAACAGGTCTTCAAGGCAAAAAGTGTAGTTTTGTTCCAGTTTAAGAGGAGCAGAGCGGAGGTAACTGGAAACTACAGAAACCATCAACTACTGCAGCTTTTTTCTCATCAGGCATCGAGGAGGGAATAACTAACGACCCAAGAGATCAGGAAAAGGAGGAATCGCAGACTTCTGAACAAGAAAGAGGTAGGCTGCAGTGAAGGAGCTGGCAAGTACAAACCATTCTCTCAAACATAAGAGTCGAGTTAAACTCAGATTTGTTACAGAAATAAGCCGGCCAGAGTTTAGTTTCAATTTCTCTTTGGTAGCAGCGCACAGTGAAGCCTGCTGAACTGCGGACACCTGTGTGAAAAACTCATCATCTCAGCTACAAAAACACTCAGTCAGTTCACGGAGGAGGAAGAAAAGAAAGAAAGATGCTCATTTAGTTCAAGGAATGGCCAGAGAGGGAGGTAGGAACTACTTACTTGTAGGAAATGACAGTCAGTGTAGACAGTCAACGTATGATTGAGGATAAAGACAAGAGCACGGGGTATGAGATGGGTTATTTACAAATCATTCTTCAAACATTGTTCATTGTTCAATCATCTTCTTTGTCAAAGACAATTCAAATGGCAATTATTTGTACATGCTTATAAAGCAAACAAAGCAATTTAAGTGAGAAAGTATTACAAACAAATTGGATATTAATAAGCTTTCCAAGTTTTACTTTGTCTTTTATTTTAAATATTGCAATAAATATTGTACTATGGACTTGTTACTGAGGTATTATCGTGAGTGTCTGATATTGTTTCACCCCTATTACGCGTTTCTGGTAAAAAGTAAATAATTTGGTATCGGCCGTTTAGGAGAAAATGTGACAATAACATGAACAAGATCTCGTTAAACGTGTCTTATAAAAAGAGATCAGTTTCTCAATATAGTGATAAACTAAACTGAGATGTTTTAATAATGCTTCAAATTTTGGTAATGGGAAGTACAATCTCTTGTCCGTAGTACACATACGATCAATCTGCTTACCTGTTAACCCCAAAGCTGTATTTTTCAGGTTTTTTTCTCACTGACACATAATCTCTTTTCTTATAATGAATGTAATGAACTTTCTCAAGCACATGCAATCTCCTGTCAGAGTGCTGGTAAAAACTGACTTTGCATCTTCATTCCTGCATCTTCCTCAGTCTCTCTAGTAACATATCGCAGAGGTCGTGAAGACACCTGTCTCCATGCTGTTCCTTTGAGGGCGGTTTTTTAAAGTGAACCTCAACAGAAATTCATAGATTGAGATGTAAGAGAAATGAAAGTGGAAAAGGAGAACCAGATGGGAAAAAGTAGTGTCAAAGAAATGGAAAACCGCATTGGATACCATTATGACAAACTGTGGCTGGGAAAAATCCTACAAAAGCAATTGTGGTTGGATACCTTCATGCAGCCCTTGATTGAGACACTACTGGCCAGGAAGTGTTGACTCTTCCTCAGAAATTTGTTACTATATCAACGAAATAATATCTTGCTACATATTACAAATACTGCACTGTTTTTATTATACAGAAGTTGACTGAGTCATAAATGAGACAAAAGAAAAGTGACCCATTTAATTTTGTCAGTGAATAGGAATGGAATGAGAAAAGAAGACAGTGAAACAGATCGTCTTTTATGGCTGTTTGCATTCAATCATATATTACAAGAAATAAAAATTATTCATTTTTTCCCATGCCCATTTCATCAGTCAAAACGCAAAAACGATTTCAGCTCATTTTATTTTATTATGGTAAGCTTCTGGAATATGTAAAGGAGAAACAGCTTTGTCTTAATTAGTAGAGGAAAATATCATTAGCTGATTGATTCAAGTCTATATCTTGACATTTTAGTGCAAATTAACTGACTTTTCCGTATTCCGTTATAAATGTGCGTAGCAACTGCTGTCCACTAGCTGAAACTCGGCTGTTGCAATGCAATTTTTTGATGCGTTGCAATTGGTTGATCAGGTGAAACAGGACATGTCTGGTGCTCGCTTTCATCATCAATCAAGCCCAGTGCCCCACCCCCTCTAAAAAAACAATGGCTCACAATTCAGAAGACTGTGGCAAGAAGACACGCCAAGTCATCCTAACATTAACGTTACTTTTTCTTACACCCTCCCACACATCACCTAGGAAACAGGACACACACAAACCACCATATATTAGCGAGATAAAAGCTAAATGCATGCTCAATCTGACCTCCCCCAAACCTAAACCACATTGCTTTTACTGCATCCGGGCCCACCCTCCCACTCCCACCGTAGCTGCACGGAGTCTGTGCTCTGCTCGACTGAGTGAGGAGGACCGGGAGCAAATAACATTAATACCACAACGGCAACCCAACGAGGAAGTAACTGATCGATGATTTCTTGAACAAGACAGAGGCAAGCTGCAGTGACGGAGATTGAATGTACCAACCGTTCTCTTACAGTCAGTACGTTTACACAAATGTGAGAGAAAATCGATTTATTGTGTTAGTATTGTGTCAGAATTTCACAAAGTCAAGAACTCGAACAGCATAAATTTGTAGAAGAAAGCCAGTAAGAAAACAAGAATCCTGTAAGCACGGGGGGAAGCGTGCATCGAATTTGTATCATGAGTTAAGCATGAATATGAAGTGTATAGTGCTGTTAAGCTGTCCATGTTTTCACCGTTCGACAAGGATTTTGCTAGTTGCTTGCTAACTTGTTTGTAGCTTGCCAGGCTAACTGGAAGAAGGTCAAATAGCAACCAGCTGAACAGGGTATATCGTCGCAGCAGGGTCGCACAATTAACAGAACTCAGACGTGTTAAAGAAATGAAGGAATAACCGGCTGGAGTTTAGTTTCACTTTCTCTTAAGTAGTTGTGCAATGCTGTTAGGTGGGGGGGTCTGGTGGAGAGAAGCCGGCTGCTTATTAAATAAACTGTGGGCACGTGTGAAAACAGCTAAACCTAACTACAATCACTATACTCAAACTACGCAATTCTCCCGGTCTACTGTCAGTAAAGCGCCTCCTCCTAGCACTGCCCGAATTGATACATTTTTTCACATTCTAGGTACATTTTTTGAATTTTAGGAAGGATGCACTTCAGCCAAAACTCTGGGGATTTAGTTACCCTTTAAGTAGTTCTCATACAGCAAATGCATCTCTTTGACAATGTCTTAAAATATTTAAAACACAACAAGATTTATCAAATAAAAAGGTGGCAGATTACTCAAATCCTGAAACAAATTCCTTGATTCAGCTGTAAAACTTTGTTACACCTAAAACCACTTCTCTTTATTAGCAGCAGCATGTTTTCTACTTTAGAAAATAATCTACTTCTCTATTTATTTCAGACACCAACTCAAACAGCTGGTGGTGACTTCCCAGATAGGTAATGGTTGAACAATTTGTCATGTGCCAAAAAAAAGATAGTCAGCACTTCATGCATTACAAAGCCTCATGTGACCAAGAAGTACAATGACCTTTCACAGGGAGCAACCCACTTGTTTTGTTCAACAGTATTTTTAGATTTCATGTAATGCAGGACAGCTCACTGGAGGCGATTTTTTGAAATCTGAATGTGTATTTTTGTGATTTTCTTCTGCTTATTAGGGTGCTAAAGGTAAAACAAATCAGTGTACACCACATGTTAAGTTTCAAGCAAACTTAACTCTACATTTTAAATGAAATGGGAACAACAATATTGATACAGGAAGCCGTAGCTGTCAAACAAGAAAAACAATTCCATTGAATTTAATCAAAAAGAGAAAATTAAGTTATTGGCTTGTGATGGCTAATATTTAGTTCATTATGCTGCAAAAATTGTATTTAAAAAAAAAAAAAAGTTTTAATAACAGACCACAATTTTTTTCACACTAAAACAAAAACAAAGTGTGCTGATCAGCTGTGAAAGACTCAAAATCAGCTTTAGAAAACAATAACCACGCCCCTCACCATGTCCAAAAAACAGTTTTGAAACTGGAGCAGCTAGTGGCCGTACTCCCTTGAGAACAATTAAATCTTCCACCAGCCTGCTGTTTACTCTATTTAGAAAGAACAATTTTGGGCCATTACAGCATTACAACACTTGGTTTCGGGGATTATCCCAAGTGATGCAGAAGTGAGAATGTCCTGAAGTGGAAACATCAGGTTCTCAGAACCACAGACTTTACATCAGGGTGACCTCTGACAATATAAATAGTTTATCTTTGCTGAAAAACTGTAAATAAGATGCTGTCTCTGATCACTGATATGAAGCTGAGTGATCACCTTGTGCAGAAGCAGACTACCACAAAAAATGTTCACAATTAGGTAGTGACCCA
>JAQFJA010000020.1:3553340-3566633 GCA_029874485.1 Naso brachycentron
TGGTGAGACTCTTGATAAGCACTGTGATCATCTGCACGGGGATGTGCTGAACCAAGCTGGCCAGAGCGATGGATGGGTCAAAGGAGGGGTCTGCAAAGCATAAAATCAAAGTAAAAAAAATGATTCATACATATACAACCTTGCTTTTTATTTTTGTATCCATAAGTGGGGGCCACCAATGTGCATTTCCAGTCCGAATTTACAACTGTAATACAAAACACCCTAAAACTAACTGTTATTTTTTGCAGTGCTGTTTGATTCCCTCATATTTTAATTGGTCCTGTTTTTTCTGTCAAGGCATGTTAAAATTGTTTTATTTGGGATGACTAAAAATCAACTGCATCACAACTACCTTAGATGGTTTCCTGTGATATTTTGCAAGTGCCATGTAGTGTCTGTGTATTATCTGTATGGATCAGTGTGGATCAGTTCATTTGACAGCATCTCTCCCAGCATGAACAAAACAGTAAAGTTCAACAACACATTTTATAAGTGCAGCTTACATGAAAAATGTCAGTGAGGCAGAAGCGGAGTGACCTTTTAACCCAAAGAGACTGCTCGCATCGTTCACTGGCACATGCTGTCAGTATGGCTATTCAACTGAAACTGCTGCAAACTGCTGTTTGTTTATTTTCTGCTGCTGCTTCACGGTTCAGTCAGTCGCAACACTGCACGGTAGGCTCAGCACATCTCTAAAATTTACCATCAAAAAATAAATTAAAAAATAAAAAGCAGCTTTAACTTCAGACGCAATACGCTTTTTAATATTTGCTCTTGGGAAAAATACACTTTGTGTATCGCTGGGTACTATTATCCAGTAGAAAAATAAAAGGCATTTCTTGCTCAAGTATGAAATAAGATACTTTTTTTAGTCCTCTAAACTGCAATTCCATGCATTAGAGTTACTTTGGAAGGAAGGAACTTTCAAGTCTCACCTGTGGAAGAGATTATGGCAAAGACTTCCTGCAGCGAGGGAAGCAGTGTGGCAGGGTCAGCCTTCCAGATGTTTTGCAGTAGTGTGCTAACCTTAGTCACCTGACCTACATACTCTCTAAGCTCCCGCTCTTGGCTGGCAAAGCAGTGGAAGTAGCTGATGGTCCTCACCAGCTGCTGGCAGAACAAAACACCTGACTTATCCCTCGGGATGCACTGCACAAAGTCTGAAAGCAAAGTGTTCAGGCGGGCACAAAGAGCAGGCTCCGGACGTTCACACACCATCCTCAAAACCTCCACCTGGATCACGCTGAAGATCTCCAGCACTGAGGGGCAGCTGATGAGCAACCGCAGGCAGCAATGAATGTAGTCTATAATGACTGGGTCTTTTCGGTCCAGCTGGCCATAGCCCTGCTGAAGAAGATTGAGGACAAAGTCTTTACTGAAGAATTGCTCAAACTCGGGTCGGTGGTAACGAGCGTAGGCATCCAAAACCTGGAAGCCGATCTGCTTCTGAAAGGCATCTTCACCAAGCAAGATGAGGCGGGTGGTGAGAGTAAACAGCGACTGACACTGCTCCTCGGTCACCTCTTTCTCTGCTGCTTCCACTACTTTCTTCACAATGGCTTTCTTCACTGGAATAGAGTGATCGGAGCTGATGAGGCCCTCTAAAATCTTGTCCATGATGGGGATCTGCAGGAAATAATTACACTTGTTAAAAGAGTCACATAACTTCTGCACTCATACTTAATTGTAAAGAAATTTTGAATTTTAATGCGCAAATATTGTTGTAAGTAAAAGCTGTATTTTTCTTATTATGATGAATAAAAATGTCTCTTGTGAATTAAGTCTATGAGTCTATAGAGTCCATTTAACCTCATTCATCAGAGTCCACACATTGTCTGTATTCATTGAGTGCACAGACCGTCAGCATACAAAAGTCCACCACGTGTACTCAGCTTTAACATGCTGCTGGAATGTAGAGCCCGCAGGTTTTACTCTGATGCAACTTTTGGGGTAAAAAGTTGCATCACACCATTTGACAATGTATTATACAAACATATGACATATTTACAGTTTTATTTGTTTGTTTTGTTTTGTTCTTTTTTTTTCCTTTCTTTTTTTAGTACAGCTTTACATTTCTTAGTGCTATATTACAGGCAAATGGACTTCAAGTTTTTGATGACTGAGAATATTCACCAACATTTGCAGTGCAGTACTGAAAACAGTAGTAAGATGTTAAATTATAAAGCTTGGCACCACAATAGAATGCAACAAATTGTGACAGCTGCATTTAAATTAGGAACTAAGTGTTGACTGACTTATTACTTAGACTCTTTTTTTAATCTATCAATCAATTTTACTAAAAAATTTGACTAGTTGAAATTGCAGCCCACAGCCCAAATAGACTTAATTTGATTTAAAACAGGAAAAAGTAGGAAAAGGAGAAAATCCTTATATTTGAGAAGCTAGAATCAATAAAATGTGAATACTTTTGTTTGAAAAAATACTTCAATGGTTGATTTTTTTGAGCTCGATTCTACTTTATTTAGTTGTAGACTAATTTTCAAACGATTAGTCATCTAATTAAACAACTTTTCAGTGGCAAATAACACGGGAAATTTTACCATCAAAAAGTTGATCATACAGAGCTAGCATTTTTCGGTTGACTGAGCTCTTTTAAAATCAAGTAACGTACAACATTACAAAGACTCTATTTTCTTTTTTAATCAAACAAAAAGATAAATGAACAGTTTCAAATACATACGAAAAACGCGTCACATTTTTATCCCAATTTTGGCTATTGTGTTCTTTACGAATGACGGGCATATTTATTGTGACGTTACATTATTTCCTTTCCTCAGTCAAACATACTGACTCACCTTTTAGCTAAGTGCCGTAAAAACAGAATCTTACAACATGTTGACACTATAGCAGAAAGGCGACCATCGCTATTTGTTCTTGTTGTCAGGATACAGGCGACTAGCTTGCTAACGCTAGCTGTAGCGTTAGCTTTAAAGGTTTCTCTAACTTGTAACGTTACGTCCGACATTTATAACATGGGTCCAGTCAGACGACTAACCAACCCTTCGGAGCTAGTTTTCCTTATCTATAGAGACTGTTTCTAATTCACTTCTACGATGAAGAAATGAACAAAGCAACCAAATAGGCCTGACGTTATTAGCTGAATAACGTTTGGCTCCACTGACTTAGCATAAATACCGCCATGTGTAAATACCGCAGGATATATAAATTTAATCATCTGTACTTACCCAAATAAAGCATGTCAACCGTGTCTGGCCGTAATACTGTCAATTGTCGGTAGATGTTATACCACTTTTTACATGTAAAACCGTTTTATTTTGGTTCAATTAATCGGCTGAAAGCAGCTGACTATCGTCCCATCGACGTCATTTCCAGGGACAGAGAAGCAAGTAGGACCCTTGAGTGAAGCAAGTTTCGTCTTAACATTGCCTGTAATGCAGTTGTTCAATTTTAAGTAATAGAATCAGTAGTTCTCCGTTAGCGATCGTTTAAAATATTTTAAATGACATTTTTTTTATCTCGACAAATTGACTTTGTGGTAACTTGCCACTTCTTCATCGCTTACAGTACGCCTACGTACAGTTGATATGCTACATTCAAACGCTCCTCGTCCATTTCCATTTCGGAGAGCAGTGAAGTTGGTTGAAAGTTAGAAACTGGTCGAAAATAAGGTACAATAAGGTGTTTTTTATACTTTGGATATATAGGAAACATACATTCACTAATTTTAAATCCACAGATTTTAAAAATGTACTTAAAATATTTCAAACTTGCTTACAGGTTTGTTGCCTTGCCAACAGTATATTTTACAGTATACATACTGATACAAACATTACTATACTGTTACAAAAACGAAATATCAAGGATGTCACTTTTATACTAAGGCCAGATTTAGACTTGAAGCTCATAATATATATATTTCTAGACAAATGTTGTGAACTCAATCTTATACCCTTAATCAACATTTTGCAACATTATGGTAAAGTGTACTTTGAATAATGTATATGGTTTTTGCATGCAATTAAATGATCTCCACTGTGCTTTTAAATTCTTGATTTTGTTGAAATACTCGATATGTTTGTTATTGCTGCATATTCCTTTCTTCCATTCAGTATTTTAAAGAATATTTCAAATCAACTGTAAAAAAAAAAATCAACTGAATCTAAATAACTTAAATAAATAATACGCTATTTTGCCTGCATGTCAATTATTTCTAACAGTCACTGAAGACGGCATGAGCAAGTCTCGCGATAGAGTAGTGTGAACTGGGGCCCCCGAGAAGAATCTTCCTAGCGCGAACGTGCTGTCTGAGAACAACCGGTGTGTCTTTCATTATACACAACAAGATAGTTGTCATTTATCGTGTCAAAGTTCGGAGAATCTCCTACGGATCTTATACGGGATCACATCAGACACTGTATAACGGACGAGATTTCTGAATCCAAGTGGAAATTCGGTAAAAAATGTCCGAAAGCGTAAACTCCGTGGAACAGCGGGAAGAGCAGACTGAACTTGAAGAAGCCGGGGGAGCGGAGGTAACTGTTAACGTTAAGATGGGTTAAAATAAATGGGTATTGTCTTCTCAGCGCCTCGTACATCTCTCACAGACCTGTCACACACGCCTAAGTCTCTAAAACACCCCGTACCTTACCGAACTATATTTGTTCCTCAATTCCGCTCTGTTAAACTTTCACTTTATCAATGTTAATGCTTACCGTTTTAGCTAGCTAGCTAGCCGCGGTGGCGCTACCCATTAGCTCACGACAACAGCAGCTCGGTCCCATCCACTCGGGACTGAAGCGAAGCTAACGTTACAGCACACAGCGGCAACAAGGCCAGCCTGTTTCATAAGCGCGTTTACCACTAGCTTAGCTATGTAGCTATGCTAACGTTAACCACACAACTATTATTATCACATTATCGTGGTATGTCCCTGCGTGCTCTTTGTTTACTTCAGGCCAGATTCACTCAGCGAGTTGCTTGTAACTGTGATCGGGCTCTGGGAAAAACCTTCGGGAAACCAGTAAAGAACAGCGCCCCGCTCTGCTGTCCCATCCGCGTCTTTGTTTTCAGGCGGAGGGATGCTGCTTCAGCGCCGCCTAACTGCAGTTTAGCTTTCGCGGCAGTTTGGCATGAGTTCTGATCAAAATCAAAAACAAATACAAATGAAAAGTGTTTTGAGGTTTGCCGCTTAACAGCCAAAGTAAGATCGCATGAAACTTTAATAATTTTACATAGGGATAATTACCCGCTAAGCAAAAGCAGTACGAAAACAGATACAGAGGATAAATAAATAACTTAAAGTACAACGTTATGGCCACCAACTACAAACATAAAAAGCATGAAAAATAACACTATTGGTGTGGCATGAAGTCACCACAACGTGTGCTGTGACAAAAATATGACAAGGAAGGAACAAATTTCATGCATAAGCTGTGTGGTTTAAATGTTTTGTCTCTGAATATATCAGTGCTGGTAGTGTCAAACATAGCAAATACAGTGTGAAATATTTGTTTAATAATGCTAAGACTGCTGTGCAGAGGGTTAAGAATTGTGACTGACTTGCATTGCAGTTGTAGCTGTGCACTATGAACAGTGGTAATAGCAATATGGACATGATAGACAGGAAATCTTCCACTATGCCTTTCGCTCAGTCTCAGCCACTAAGAAAGAATGTTTTGTCTTTATTTTTTTTCTTGCTCAGGAAAAGTCTGATTGTTCAGATGCTGGAAAAGAGTCTTCTTCCGATGCTGGGGCTGATGGACAAGATGCATCCTCCTCTTCCTCATCCAAAACTAAAGACTCTACCCCGGGGTACGAGGAGAAAGTGGTAAGAACAGTTTTTGTACGACTTACATTACATGGCTCAACATTGTTTTCTTGGATGAGTTGGATAACCAGACTGCCTTCCTGTGTACGCAGCAAACAGATCGGACCAACAGATTTGAGTACCTGTTGAAGCAAACAGAGTTGTTTGCTCATTTCATCCAACCAGCTGCACAGAAGACCCCCACCTCCCCTCTCAAGATGAAGCCTGGACGCCCTCGCATCAAGAAAGATGAGAAACAGAATCTGCTGTCTGCCGGAGAGTAAGTACACATTCACATGATTTAGATTTAATTAATTTTTGGACTCTTGCTTCCGTTGTGATTGTGACATATTGTTTCTCCTCCATCTTTGACAGCAATCGACATCGCCGCACAGAGCAAGAAGAGGATGAAGAGCTCCTGAACGAGAGCACCAAGACCACCAATGTTTGCACTCGCTTTGATGAGTCTCCCTCCTGTAAGCAGTGGCCTGTTTTTATTTAGGCTCGAGAGGGCAGCGTGCGGCAAATATAAATCACAAGATTTATATTTCTATAACTGCGTTTTCTCGTTTCTTATCTAGACATCAAAACAGGAAAAATGAGAGACTATCAGGTTCGTGGTCTGAACTGGCTCATCTCTTTGTACGAGAATGGCATCAATGGCATCCTCGCTGACGAAATGGTCAGTACTTGGTCAGAATCAAAACAGTTGATTTTGTACTTAAAAGAGAATAATAAATACCTTCATCATGCATTATTGTTCTATTTACACACACTGCTCTATCTCACACACAGGGTTTGGGGAAGACTCTGCAGACTATTGCCCTGTTGGGTTATATGAAGCACTACAGAAACATCCCTGGTCCCCACATGGTGCTGGTGCCCAAGTCCACCCTCTACAACTGGATGAATGAGTTCAAGAGATGGGTGCCGTCACTCCGTGCAGTTTGCCTCATTGGAGACAGAGATCAAAGGGTAGGCTCTGTCAGAAAATAAGGATTGTCTGAAAAGCCAGATTTAATCAGAAATACTCACTGTGACTCAACATTGTACTGTCTGATGCTTCCAGTTCGTTTGATGGTAATAAGTTATTTAACACCAACAATATCAGTTTAACCAGCCAAACATCAGCTGCACATTTATAACTAGTTTTCCCTTTTCAAGTCTTATTTTTGAATGCAGAACCAGCAGTTTTTTTATCACATTAGTAGACCGCTCAGCTGATGAGTACAGTGGTGCACTTTTAGCTGGGATTGAATTTTTTGTGTAAGTGTGAAGTGAAATGGGCCTCTGGAATTGGCTTAATGATATGGACCTAAAATTAAACAAGTGATGCATAAGTTTGTAAATTACATGTGTTCTGTCTTAGGTCAGCTTGATTTCCAGCATTATTTAGGACACATTGCATTATTTGATTTGTTTTCTCATTGAGTTTTAGCAGAGCTTATGCCGGAAATATTTGGTGCTGCTCAGAGTGTCCTGGAAGATTTCAATTTTGTGGACAAATTGGAGAAGTTCTAGTCAAATATGTATTGAAATTTATTTTAAAAAAAAAAGTGACACAGCCTAGATAAGGAATGACATTATCAAGGCACGTAGATTGAGCCAATAATATTCTGTATTGAAAACATTCTAAATAGGAAGTCGCATCAACAGATGTGCATAGCACTATTTTAAAAATATGCTCAGCAGAGCCCTGAACCCCCCGCCACCGGCTCCACAACAATGTGTCTGCCAGTTAGAAGGAGAAATGCTAGGAAAGAAAATCAAACCAAAACCAAGAGTGTCTGTCTCCACAGTATTCAAACACAGGCTTTTTATCTGCTGTGAAACAATCAAAAAACAACGCCGTTTCTGTCATTCAAACTTTCCATGACTCCCTCTCCTCTCCAGCGCTGTCTCTCGCGAGAGGGTGCGTCGCAGCAGCGGCAGTGACAGACATCGTCATATTACTAAAAGTCTGGCTCCCAAAATTTGCAAACAAATAAAAAATCTACTAGCATTTAGCGTGTGGCAAGTATTTATTTTAGACCCTGTAAGAAGGATTTCACCAGACATTTTGACCATCATTTTCCAGTCAAAGACCGGTAATTACCGGACAATGTAAGCTCTGGGTTCTAGTGAGTATTGGATGTAAGCAGTGTGCATCTTAGCAAAAATGTATTTAAATGACTGCACTGCATGAGTGGAGCAGGAAAAAGGAGGGAGCGAGGGGCCATTGTGGCTGTCAACAGCTTGCACGTAATTCTTTTTCTGAAGTAGACAATCTGTCATTGAGGGCTACAGCCTTGCTGGGACTAATATGCACATTTGCTAAGCTATGTATTGCTGGTTGAAACATCAAATCAAAACAGGATTTACCTCAATTTCAGACTGCCCTGATCAGAGATGTGCTGCTGCCTGGAGAATGGGATGTGTGTGTCACGTCCTACGAGATGCTCATCATTGAAAAGGCGGTGTTCAAGAAGTTCAACTGGAGATACCTGGTCATTGACGAAGCCCACAGGATCAAGAATGAGAAATCAAAGGTCAGACGACTACTAAAGCAAAACAGATAGATTTACCTGTCAGAACCTCCAGGCATTTCATAAGATTGCACAATGAATCAACGTGCCTTTTATTCCCCATAGCTATCAGAAATTGTCCGAGAATTTAAGACCACTAATCGATTGCTGCTGACTGGAACACCACTGCAAAACAACCTTCACGAGCTGTGGGCTCTGCTCAACTTCCTGCTGCCTGACGTCTTTAACTCATCAGAGGTAAGAATCACCTCAAAAAGCGCAGCGGAACAGAAGGAAAGGAAACTAGAAGATAAATCCACTTTCAAGCTGGAATCCTTTGTTGTACTTATGTAATTCTAGTCTGTTATTTTGAAGAAAAGTGTTATTTATTCTGATACTAATGGTTTTTTGTTTGTTTTTTTTCCCACAGGACTTTGATTCGTGGTTTGACACAAACAACTGCTTGGGTGATCAGAAGTTGGTCGAACGTCTTCACACTGTATGTACTGAACGCTCCTCTTGTCAAATTCAAAATAATCTCTTGAAGTTGAGATTTGTTAGTCTTGAATCACATTTTTGACCTGTCGTTTTTTTGTGTGCAGGTTCTGCGTCCTTTCTTGCTTCGTCGTATAAAAGCTGATGTAGAGAAAACTCTGCTCCCGAAGAAGGAGATCAAGATGTATGTGGGCCTGAGTAAGATGCAGCGAGAGTGGTAAGCAGCCTCAGTTAAATGAGACCTAAACTTCTTTGTTATCCACAGCTAAAAATAACCTGGACACTGATGTTTCATTTCAGTACATTACTATATCATACGTACTCTTGCCACAACCCATCAGGTACACAAAGATTCTGATGAAGGACATTGACATTCTGAACTCAGCGGGTAAGATGGACAAGATGCGTCTGCTGAACATTCTCATGCAGCTGAGAAAATGCTGCAACCACCCCTACCTGTTTGACGGGGCCGAGCCGGGGCCCCCCTACACAACTGACCTCCACCTGGTGGTGAACAGCGGCAAAATGGTGGTGCTGGACAAGCTGCTACCGAAGATGAAGGAGCAGGGTGTGTACATGGCCGTGTTGTAATGTCAGGATAATTTATTGTTAGATTTAATATTACTTTTATAGAACCTTTACAACTGAGAATTAGTGCTTTGGCAGTTATCGATATTATGTTGATATCATAATCTCAGACTAGAGGGTGATTTTTGGATGTTATTCTGGATGTCATTATAAGGTAATATGGCATTAGTTGTGTGTTTTTCTGGTTTAAAGGTTTGCATTTTGTAAAGTGATGTGATATTTTTTTCCTCTGCGCACTTAATCATCATATCCTCCTCACTGATAAATATTTATCAAAAGCTTTATTGTATTAATATATTGTAAAAGCTGCAGTCGTCATCCCTTCAACATTGTTATGTTGATGTTGACGTATGTGGTGAAAAATATTGTGATATTTCATTTTGTCCTTATCCTCCAGTCCTTTTTACAATACACAGATACTGTCCAACAGAACATCACCTGTGTTGATCGCTTACAAGTGATGGAAAAAGTACTTAAATTCTTTATTTACAGTATAAAAATACCAATAGAGCAAACCTGAAATACTCTGTTACATGTTTGAGTCCTAGTGGTACATTGGTTCAAAACCTGGGAGGCAAATCAGAGGGTAGAAGAGAAGATGCACTTCTATATTTTTCATTCATGTATTTTTTACTCATCTTTAATCTTTGCTATTGTGAGAAAATAAACAATGTTAGAGAATTGGAGGGAAAATTACTCATCCATGGAAAAGCTAACAACTCCTGGACATCGTAAGTGTCAAGGGGCCCTAACTTGACAAAACACAATTTAGGAGGGTTACTAGATCTGTATTGCTATTATTTTTTGTTTCTTCCCAGGTTCTCGTGTGCTCATCTTCAGTCAGATGACCAGGGTGCTGGACATCTTGGAGGACTACTGCATGTGGAGAAACTATGGCTACTGTCGCCTGGACGGTCAGACTCCACACGAGGAGAGACAGGTATGGTGCTTGTGTCTTGCTTTAGGAAATGTCTTGTTAGAAGCTTAAGCCTGATTTCCACAATTTCCCCTCCCTCTGCGGTTCAGCGGTCGCACAGACCATCTCCTCCAACGTCCTCTCTCCCCTCTGCATTGCAATTCCTGCTGTAAAAGTATCTTTTAGCCTATTGCATGTTTATCAGCTACAACGGCAATACAGGCCGCTCAGCTGCACTCGCCATTTTTAATTGTAACAAAGAACGCATACACAGTCAACACATGGCGACACACAGTTATAAATGCTCTCAATGGCGTAGGCTCCGAGTGCAGCCAACGCAGATGCATAAATAAGGCTTTTGAGCGATTGATTGTCATCTGT
Organism: Naso brachycentron; assembly: GCA_029874485.1. NCBI lineage: Eukaryota > Metazoa > Chordata > Actinopteri > Acanthuriformes > Acanthuridae > Naso > Naso brachycentron. The sequence continues at coordinate 3,564,013 of JAQFJA010000020.1, forward strand.
CTCAGCTTATAAGATGAGTAAAGCCCAATACATTTCTTTCATCTTGTATGTGTTCTTGTGTGTTATCAGATCTCTATCAATGCGTACAATGAGCCTAACAGCACCAAGTTCATCTTCATGTTGAGCACCAGAGCTGGAGGATTGGGCATCAACTTGGCCACAGCAGACGTGGTCATCCTGTACGACTCAGACTGGAACCCTCAAGTCGACCTTCAAGCCATGGTTGGTGTTCTAAAAAGTGCAGAACTGCCCATTCCCTATTCAGAAGCAAGGAGTTACTGGATCTGATATTTTCTTTTCCCTAAAAATGAGATAAGGGTGACTTTGTTTGTTTGTTATTTCCAGGACCGAGCTCACAGGATTGGTCAGCAGAAGCAGGTACGCGTCTTTCGTTTCATCACTGAAAACACAGTGGAGGAGAGGATCGTAGAGAGGGCAGAGATGAAACTGCGCCTGGACTCCATTGTTATCCAGCAAGGTACCTCTTCTCTGCTGTCTTATTTGCAGCATTAATTCAGATGTTTGTACGAAATGGATCTCAGTAAAAGTGAAAGTTGAAATTTTTTGCAGAAAATGCCAACAGGAGATCTGAGAAAGCCATTAAGTTGTCTTGTTTTCCTTTAACAGGAAGACTTGTGGATCCGAGTGCTAACAAGCTGGGCAAGGATGAAATGCTGTCCATCATCCGCCACGGTGCCACACATGTGTTTGCTTCCAAAGAGAGCGAGATCACAGATGATGACATTGATGCAATCCTGGAGAGAGGTGAAAGAAAGGTGAGGCTTGATGGATCAGAGAAAATCTGTGAACTCTGTTTTGTTTTATTTTTTTCAATCAAGGTATAAATGTGCAATAAAATTATCCCTATGGTCTTGTCATATTGTAGACAATGGAGATGAAGGAGAAGCTGTCTTCACTGGGTGAGAGCTCTCTGAGAAACTTCACCATGGACACAGAGAACAGCAGTGTGTACACATTTGAAGGGGAAGATTATAGAGAGAAGAAAAAGGTAAAAACACAACATCAATATTCAGTCCTTGCCTTATTTCAGCAACTTGAACCTTTTGAGTATTAACCTTGTTTCCCCTTTATTCAGGTCATTACCAACTGGATCGAGCCCCCTAAAAGAGAGAGGAAGGCCAACTACGCTGTGGATGCCTACTTCAGAGAAGCTCTGCGTGTCAGTGAGCCCAAAGCACCCAAGGTAGAGACAGATCATTCTAAGGATATAAGGCCTTAATGCAGCAGAGTGTGTGACTGCAATGTTTTGATAGTGCTCGGCATGGTATCCAGCTTATGGCGTAACATTTGTTTAACTCCATTTTCAAGGCTCCTCGTCCACCCAAGCAGCCAAATGTCCAGGACTTCCAGTTCTTTCCTCCACGTCTTTTTGAGCTTCTAGAAAAGGAAATTCTGTTCTACAGAAAGACCATAGGCTACAAGGTACAAATGTGTGTTTCCAGATGAAAAATAAATTGATTTACTTTTTGAAATGTCTCTAAGTCAGTCTGTGGCTGCGTCTCTGTAGGTTCCCCGCAATCCAGACATGCCAAATTCGGCCCAACTTCAGAAAGAAGAGCAGGCTAAGATTGATGAGGCTGAGGCTCTCACAGAGGAGGAACTGGAGGAAAAGGAAAACCTGCTGCAACAAGTACTGATTACTCTCCCCATAAACAAATAGTTGGTGCACGTCATGATTAAATGTTTTGCGTTTGGATCTTTTGTGCATATTTTGATCAATTCTCACGACATTGCAGGGATTTACTATTTGGAACAAACGTGACTTCAACCAGTTCATCAAAGCCAACGAGAAGTGGGGGCGAGATGATATTGAGAACATTGCCAGGGAAGTTGAGGGAAAAACTCCAGAGGAAGTCATGGAATATTCTGGTAATGATACATTTATTTATTCTCTGTTCCACAGGCAAACCCAAACTTTTGACTTACATACTTGAGTGAATTCATATGTGGGCTTGTTTCTCCAGCTGTATTCTGGGAGCGCTGTAATGAGTTGCAGGATATCGAGAAGATCATGGCCCAGATAGAGAGAGGAGAGGCCAGGATCCAGAGAAGGATCAGCATTAAGAAAGCACTGGACTCAAAGGTAGCTGACTGTTTACCATTTTGCTATTTGTTTTTTATTGAAAAATATTTAATAAGCTTTATCTATTAAGTGTGATAAACACTTTAAATTTCGCTCCTTGCTCACATGTTCTGCCCCTGCTGATTACCCTCCGTGTTACCAATGTCCTTGCCCAGATTGGTCGCTACAAGGCTCCTTTCCATCAGCTCCGCATATCCTATGGGACCAACAAAGGAAAGAACTACACAGAGGAGGAGGACCGCTTCCTTATCTGTATGCTTCACAAACTAGGTTTCGACAAGGAGAGTGTGTATGACGAGCTGCGTCAGTGCATCCGCAACTCTCCTCAATTCCGCTTCGACTGGTTCCTCAAATCCAGGACTGCCATGGTACGTCATTGCTTTTTTTATGTTCTTTCTTCCTCCCTTTTTTGTTCATGATGTTTTGAAATTGAAATTGTGCTTGTGTGTGTGTGTGTGTGTGTGTGTGTGTGTGTGTGTGTGTGTGTGTGTGTGTGTGTGTGTGTGTGTGTGTGTGT
>JAQFJA010000020.1:3576374-3595167 GCA_029874485.1 Naso brachycentron
TGTTTAAACATAAATAAACGTTCCACAGGTAAACAGGTTCATTGGAAAACAGGTGAAAGTATCATGATTGTGTAAAAAAGGGGCTTCCCCAAAAGGCATGCAGTTTTTTGTTTGTTTGTTTTTATTAACATCCCACCTTGAAACAGGTGTTGTAATTAGGTTTAAATGTATGTGTTGACACTCACAGTCAGTGACAGTGTCATTAATGGTGATGGTGGTTTTGCTTGGTTCTCCTAGCACAGCATTCATTGGCATCCGTAACACAAGGTCAAAGGTCTCAGGCCCCTCCAGCTCTGGCTGACCCAGATCATCCAGGATGGTAACTCTGAAGGTCTGCATTGTCACTCCAGGAGCAAAGTCAAGGTTGCGACTAATGCCGACATAGTCTAATCCAGCTGCCAGATAGAGAGGACACTGTGAACAAAAGTGTCGTGCAAATCATGAATAAATGATACTGATTATGTCAAGCTGTTGATTTTACCTTCTGCTGAGACAGGATCACTCTTCCTAGAGCGGACGGTGACAGTAGCCATCTTGGACAGGTCAGTACCTGTCCTCCAGACCTTCACTTCAACATAGCCTGAACTTTCATCTACGACATACTCAGGTTCTCCAAAATACAGCGAAGGCTCTGTGGGATGGGAATATACAGTGAGTAAATGATTTGGACCTGGTGCCATTTCTGAATTTTTAAAAATGAATTAATCATGCTGAATTGATGGCCAAAACAGACAGACCTACATAAGCTTTAAATCAAGCCTGGACATTTGGATGTTTGTGGTTAATTTTATGAATCTATTCAGACATTGTATTTTGCCAATTTGTAATCAGGTTCAGGGACAAATTGGCATGAATAGCTGAGCAAGCTCCTTCATCTTTGACTCAGCACAGGAAGAGAGCTGTCATCCCTCTTATCCTGTTCTCCTTGAACCTTCCTTTCCCACTTATCTAAATCCAGACAGCGTCGTCTGAACTCAAGGCCAAAAGACTGAGGATATACCTGAAGAATAGGGTGTGTGCTTTTGCGTGCACAAATGAAGGGATGTTCCCAGTTTCTGATGATAGAGCAGCTGATAAGCAGTATGGTGAGGGTTTGGCAGAGACAGAGAGGCAACCATCCACTTTGCAGAGTCGAGGGCAAGAATTCAGACCTCTGGAGAACATTGTCAAGTTATCTCTCCTCACTTCTGCATAAAGCGTGTTTCATCACATTTTGTTCAGCATTTGCTCTTACAGATTGAGTACAAACAGATGTGCAAATTCAGGCCCAAAGCTTTTTGGAATATAAATTAAAGCAAAAAAAGAAGATTAAAAGAAAAGATAGAGACAAAGAAAATAGCACACTAGACTAACAAATTAGTTCTCACTGTAAATTTGCTCTCAATTATTGGTGCTTTAGCAAAATTGGCAGATCCTGGGTTTATTTAGAAGTTAGCTGATGCTGCAGCAGACAACTGATACTGGAGGGAGGGTTTCTGGCAGCCTTTCAGCCTCCAGGCCAGCTATTTAGTGCCAGCGAGGATGACAAGGGAGGTTGTATAAGGGGAATGAGTGCCAACATGGCAACCTTAAAGATCAGTGGGAGGAAGAGCCAGATAAATACAGTAACAATGGAGGCTCTATGGTGGCAAGAGTCCAAACCACAAGTTTACTCAGGCAGGCAGATGGTTTTACACACACACACACACACACATACACGCACACTGATTTATGATGGGGTATTACTTAAAGACCCACCAAGAAGCATACCACAATAAAGGTTTACACTGAGGAGTCCTCTCCTGTCTCGTCACATGTCTGGGAATGCGTGCTGATTATTTATAAATAAAGTTCAATTGTATTCCTGTTCGAGATTGGTTAGTAGGGATGTTTACTGCGTGAGCAGGTCTGTCACTACAACAAGCAAGTCCAGGAAATTAGCTCCTGTGAAAGGCTGGAGAAATAGTGGAGGAATGTGAGGAGGACAAAATGGGTCAGCTATTACTGGTCACAAAAGACAGACAAGAAAGACCTAAACAACTTTAGGAATTTGAGGGCTAAAATTTGTCAAATCTGTTGAGGCATTTTTTGTGATGGATCAAATCAAACTTATGACATATTGTGATTTACAGCTTAAAAAATTGCATTCCTTCATTCTTTCTTTAGTTAAAATGCAGTGTCTAATATCTGTAAAAGAAACAGGCAACATAGCTGAATACCATTAAACAAGGAAAAGAGGAAAAACATGCCAGTCATTTGGATTCCCTGCACAATAGTCCCTCTCTCTTCACCACCTGCCTTTTGGTCCCCGCTGACAAAGGGATGCCCTCTGTTTCCCCTGAGCTCCCCTGAATGCCAATGAGGACAGAGGTCGCTGGAGGAGCACAGTGAGGTTTAAAGCCCTTTTATCTGTCAGACAGCCTACAGTGTGGCATAACATCCACTGAGGCTGCCATTCTCCCTCTCAACACCTGTCTATTGTTATCTTGTTTCATACAGACAGGCACACGGAGTTTGGTTGATAAATGAAGCAGAATGTGTAAACAAATCAGTTATACCCCGGCACAGGAAGGATAACAGACCTGAAAATATTGTAAAGCCATTAAGGCAAGTATCATATCCAGGGCTTCTGTTCAGCCAACTATTGGTTTTGCACGGCCTGTGCACCACTGGGGGCTTAATGGTGTGCAGATTCAGTCATACTTGCCACCATGACTTTCAGCAGCACTGTAACCAAAGCATGTGACAAAGTTCTATGACCTTATATTTCAATAAATATTCTGTGAATCCAAAGGCCAAAGAACAAAACAGATTTAAGAAAAATAGGGGCACCTTGCTTGAAAAAAACTTGAGGATATTGTATTTTTTAAAGCTAAATAGCAAATGGCAAACATCCAAGAAAGCACACAGGGCAGGAGACAAATAGAAAAGCTTAAAAAATAAAATGAATATAATGCAGACATACAATCAAAAGTATTAAGGCTCTGCAGTTTTTGTGATATTGCTTCATGTGCGCTTTTGTTGATTTGTGGGCATTGGAGACAGCATTAAATATCATACCTCAGGCTGTTGCAAGGATCTTTCAGCTGTTTTTTGTTGTAAGCTATGAATCAGAATCACACACAGAGCTGTAGGACAACACTACGACTTCCAGAAGTCAGTAGGTAAAAATACCATTTTGTAAGTGTCAAGATTTATTTGATGATGCAGTGTAGCATAAAAATGCTCAAATTTGACCATAAATCACCTCATTGCATACTTGCCTGGTTGGCATCTGTATAGCCCGCTACACAAGACAAGACTAAATAAATATCTTCTCCTTGTAGAACTATAAATGTAATTTTATTACATTATGAACAGGTTTCTTGGTAGTTTGAAGTTTTGAAAAAAAGTCAAGAAGTTTTCAGAAAAGCTGAAAAACATCTTTGAGATGAGCGATAATCATTTTTTTCTGTCATACTCAAAAATGAGGTCACTGCATCAATACATCCATTTGTCTATTTACAGTATCTGTCCATCTGTATGAAGAGGGGGCAAGAGGGGTGTTGCTGCCACAGAGCAAGCCCAGTACTGGTCATTAACAATTACCCAGTGTCATAGGTAAAACCTGCTCCACTCACCATCGTCGCTGTCTGCAAAGATGGTGACCTTGGCTGTGGGGAAGTTGGCGCCCACCTGCCCGCCCATCGGCATGCTGAGACTGACGTTGAAGCTCTCTTCCCCCTCATACAGGGAGTCATCGATGATAATGATGCGGCACAGTTTCTCTCGCTCATCCTTGTCAAAACGCAGCACACTGGTGTGGTCCTCTGGTCGGGTGATGTAATCAGAGTAGGACAGCACAGTGCTGGGTATGGTGCCGGTGGCCGTGGCTGAAGAATTTTGGGAACAGAAATGAGACAGGAGATTTAACTTTAAACATGATGACAGTTACAAAATTTTTTAGTTCAGTCAGTGGACTTTGAACTGTTGTTATTGCTGTTTTCTTTCATTCATTCTTTCTTGTTTTTACTGTTGTCTTGACATGCTCGATGTGACTTAAAATTACCCTCTGGGAATAATTAAAGTTTTTTGAATTGAATTGAATTGTTATTACTGTGCAAATTACATCAGCAAAAAGCCATACAATTCAAAATGGAAAAGGTAATAAAATATGCATAATGTTACTCTAATATAATAAAGAAAATATCAAAAAAAGAAGGAAGTAAAAAAGATAATTATTGTCCTTTGAAAGGCAGTAATGACACACGGGTGAATTTCACCTTGCTGAGTGTAACAGACAACCATGAGCTCCTGGCTGGCATCTCCTGAGCGCCGCACCGGCACTAACAGCTCTCCAACATCCTCCTCAATCTTAAACTCTGCTTGAGGAATGAAGACAGTTGATTCTGTTTGAAAAAAAAAAGAAACACAGATAATGACGAATTACATGTAAGAAATTCTCACGTTTAGTAAAACATCCTTTCAATTACTTTAAATCAAAGGCTTCATCTATATTGGAATGGTTTCGTTCAAATAACATGATTGTTAGATTCCTACCATCTCCAGGATCCACAATCTCAACTGTGGCTTTGTCTGGAAACTCCAGCACAGCCATGACTGGGTCTGAAAGCTGGATCTCAAAGGTCTCCGAGGTCTCAAACACCTGGTCTGTGAAGATCTTAACCCTCCAGGTTGCTGTAGTCTGGCCGGGGTTGAACTGGACCTGCTTCTGGGCTTTGCCCCGAAAGTCTTTGTCCTTCTTAGCTGTTCCATCCACAGTGCCAATACCTGAGAGAAAAGGACGTGAACAGAGATGTAATTACTGAATGAAGATGCTGTTTTACGGCAGGGCTTCGGTGTTCAACAAACGTACTTTGCAGGAAATATGATCTTTGAATTCTGTCTGATATCAAAAACCACCGCACCACAGAGGTCAACTATTAAAATATTTGGGTAAAATTATGGGTTTATTTTTGGATAAAATCTGTGTCAGTAAAGTTCTTCACAAGCTTTTTTTCTTGGTTTCCTTTCTTGCTTTTCTGAAGTGTTCATGACAACATGTGTTGTTATAAATCCGTTGCACGCAAATATCTGACGCAGCCACAAAGACCAGCATGTTGACATTTCCCTGTGACCTTTACCAGAAAAGGTTAGCTGTGCTCTCAATCAACCTCCTTCAGACAAGAGAGGAAATGGAGCACAAGACAAACAAGAACACAAAAGATTTGCACCTTTTGGGCCACAACACTCTTATTAGTGTTGTGTTGATCCTAACTTTCCTACAGTTCAATGTGGGGATAAACTGAAGACATCCTGCAGCTTAACATGAGTCTGCATACATTTTAAATGAGAGAGTTGCACCAATGTTTTATTGCTGGGCTGCCCTTTGAAATGGCACATAAATAACATGTCACAGTCTATGCAAGCAGTTTAGGGAGCAATAATTCTTTGTTAAATTGTCAGTTTAATAAGGGCATATTGTGTAATGTCATCATCCTTCAGATTATTGTATTTTTGACAAAAACACAAACATATATATATATATATATATATATATATATATATAAAACGACACTGGAACCATGTGGTATCTCCACGTCATCAGTGTTTAAGATTCTTCAGGGTGATGGTTTGAAGTTGTATTTAGGACCTTTGATCCATAAAGTTTAAAATCTAATATAAATCACATCTATTCAGGAGTTCGTATATCATGACAGATGCTTAACAAAGGACCAGCAACACTTACTGATAAAGGAGGTTTCTCCCAGGTAGCCTCTGCGTTTGAGAGTCACTTCCAGGAATTTGGCATCCTCATCCACTAAATAGTATTCCCTCTCCAGAGAGATCCAGGCCCAGTTGAGCCGGAACGGCTGAGGCTTTAGTTTGTTTCCACCTGAAAGAAAAAAATAAAGCTTATTGCACCAGTTCTTTATTTAAAAAATCTTCTCCAATGCACCGTACAGTCAGGAATTAATCTATTCTGTTCATGTTTGGAGCTGCTGAGGCATAAAAACTGCAATCTGCTCTGGGCTCAGGGATAAAAGGAATCAGAAGGGAATTTTAATTTTGGAAGGGAAACATGATAACTTAATACCAGGGATTCCGTAAACCTCACTTCACTGAGTCGCAGGAAGAGTTGCTTCTTATTTCCTCTGATTCTCTTTAACCTCATGCTCTTTTTACTATACATGGTGTGCCTGTGGAAAAATTCGGTCATAGTCTGATTTCTCTGTAAATGTGCCTCACTCCATCATGTCCAAGCTCTGATGCTCTCCCCTTAAACAAGGGGAAGTTTCTTTGTGTGAGACGAATGTTTTTAGGGCAGAAGGAGCGGTGAGGCTTCTTTTGGCTCCATCAGTGACATCAAAGGGTGATTACAAAGACAGAGTATTCTTGTCTGAAACTACTATCACCTCATCTTACCATAGTGCTTATCTGACAGACTCATGTTCACATATTCCTCACATACCATCAGTATTAAAGACCCGTACTGTTACAATCAGGATATGAGCCTTGGTTTATTGTTTATTGTTTATTAGGTTACCTATTAGCTTTGGCACATGGTCGTAGCTGCTCTTCCGGTAACGTGTCCATACGGTGTATTTGTATGTCAGAGACATATCATAGGGGAAATAAGCAATAAATGCCATGGTACTGATTGAATGCAAGCATGAGACAACATATTAGTTAGTCAGTAACTTCAACTTGAGCTTGATTTAGTTTCTCTTTATGATCTGAGAAAGAGGCCGTGCCTTTAAAACAAATCTGAACAAAACACTCTACACAGACCATCTAAACCTCAGAGTCACCTGCCACTGATCCACAACTTTAGACCCAATCCTGTCCTTAATCCATACTATCTCATGACTCATTTAATCCCTCAGACTGTCAGCTCAGTTTTGGTCATTGACTTGATTCTGGCTGCTTCAGAGATATTTAAGATTATAGGTTCTGCTTCATAATCTGGATGTTTTTTTTAACAACAGCAGCGTGGGAGATGAGCATGGTGACCTGTGACTTTTGATGTGAAATGGGTCAAGGTCTGTGGGTTCCTTGGATCAGGAAAGTTAGACAGGGCTGTCTCTCCTTAGTTTTGCACGGCTGGTCACACTGACAGTGTCCCTGGTGACCCACCTTGGCTAAAGATGCTTAGAGCAATGAGGGAAATTCTCTTGTTTGAAGGAAACACTCAGAAAGTCATCACAGAAAGTATAACATTCAAAGGTGAGCATAGCAGTATACCTGTCAAAGTAGCTTGAAAGACAGAGAACAATAGCAGGAGCCTCTGTCTGTGCACACAATGAACCAGCATTGATTTCAGATTTGCCTCGCTTAGAAAAGAAAGAGGCTGCAGCCTTTACGCTATGTGAGTGGGGAGAATAAAAACACTGGGGGGTTGAGTGTAGGTATTCAGGATGGGGAGAGGGCCACTTCATCAAACGCACATGTCAAAACTGAAGCTGAAACTGGGGCGAACCATGCTCATCCAGATGTAAAGCATGTTCAAATAGAACTGAGAGCAACAAGTGGATTTTCTGGGACTATGACAGGAAATGGGACAATAAACATGGAGGCTCTTTTTTATTTCTCTTTACAAAATACACTAAAGACTGCTGCAAGTTCAAATGATCACAGTTCTTCTTATTCTATCTGCTATCTTCTTTAATGCATGAACACATGAAGCCTACACCTGGTTAAAGGCTGATGACATGGAGCAGCAAAGTGGGCACTGCTACCCTCAACCATGCTCCATGCTCAGGTTTCCAACAGTCATGGCTAAAAATACAGGAATGTATCACGCCTGTTTTTGCTTGCCCCAAACTCTGGAGTCCTGTTTGCTCAAGCGGCACTATTTCATGTGTCATGAATGGACAACATGTTGAAGAAAATTCCCTGTTGAAGCCTAATATGTCTAGTTCTGACAAACTTAATTTATCAGATTGTTTCTGTGCTGGAGAACGTGTGTTTTGGCAGCTGGCCCTATTTGGAGCTGATATAAGGAAAGCTTAGTCAGTGGCTTTCATCGCAGATTATCAAATGAACACGGTAGAGACAAAAAGCCGCCTCTGTTTTGGCATCGAGCGCTCAGGCAGCTTAAGTTTCTGCAATGCTACAAAGAGAAAAACAATAGAGGTTTTATGAATGAATCAAAAGCACTTTTCCACTGGCATTTCATAGACTGTTAGACAAAACTGTGCTAAATAACAGACACCTACAGGAGGTGATTGATAAATTTATGGCCTAAGGTTGAAGGAATCATTTTAAAAACACACTTTTACTTTTGAACAGTCCCCTCTTACATTCAAAGGAGTTGAGGGACATAGGGATCCCTTCTTTGTAGAAACTGTGTGGTCCACAGGAACATTGACATCATCATTATTGTCAAAATGGACCACTGACCTCCATCTTCATCTTGGTGAAGAGATTTCCAAATTAGGTGAATGGGTGTTGGACTGGGGCGATTATGCAGAAAAGTCAAACTTTCTGCATGTGTATGTAATGAGAGCAGTACAGCTCATCTACTTCTACCTTAAGCCACAAACAGCCACAAATATCAGTCTGTGTCACTTATTTCCCATGTTTATGATGTATTTTTGTCCTTCCAAAACTAGATTTCAAAATCTTTTAAAATGTCGAGTCAAAAACATTGTAAAAAATACATTGACTGTGAGCTGATCCTGCAAAATATGAGATAGCTTGCTCATCTTGTTCTTTTGTCAAACTGCTATTTTCAAGGTCAAAAATCTAATTTTTACATCAATTTAGTAACCTTCAGAATTAAATGAAAGGCAACACCACCCACATTTTAGCTGACAGGGCTGTGTAGAAAACCCAACATCTGCCATTTTCACTGACAAGTCCTCTCACTTGGTTTATTACACTGTGTGGTCAACAGGTGCTATTTCGTCGCTGTACAAGCACTACTGAAGGTTACTTTTGTCCTAAATAAATACCATTAGTTGTTAAAAATGTCAGTTTCATAGATGACTCTCAGCCTTTCCAGTTAATTTCAAAATATTGTATTCACTCTTAAATTTTCCCACAGTGACATAATGTCAGAAGGAGGAATTAAAAAAAAAGAAGCTGTTTTCTGGCTGAGCTCAAAAGCATCAAAGCAAAGATCCCTGTTTGACTCTCTCTGTCTTTGACTGTCTGTCTCTCTGTGTCCCATGAAACTGTTCCTCCCGCCAGACTCCTAGATTATGTGGAGCAGAGTGACAGCTGTACTTCACAAACCTCCTCCCCCCATGCTTCCCTCCTTCCGTTTGTCGGCTTTGTTCGCTGAGGGGATGGACAACTGAGAGGGACAGCAGGCCACAGTCTGGGTGGGCCATATCTACCACCATGGCATACCTCCCTGCCTGCCTCCACATTGTTCACACAAGTGTAAGAGAGGGGAATCTCCCTTTTCTCTGACTTCTTTTGTTATAGTCCGACACTGAGGCTGGAGCTGGCATGAGTCTCAACACACCAAGAAATTATAAAGATGCCAGCCTTCCCAGGAAAACACAGACAGAGTGTTTCAGAGAAAATGGTTTAGCTTTGATTAAAATAGAAAATGTCAAATTAAAGACATGAAAAAGACTGCTTCAAACATGGAAGTCAAACAAGCAGCTCTGACATGATTAATGGTCCAATATTTATGACACACATATTATATTAGTCAGCCTATTGAATCCAATACCTACTGTAGCTGTGTGGCTCAGCTCACGTTTCCATTAGCTTTTCAAACTGACAGTCATCATAAGTTCTGCTGGAATGAAAAGTTTTGGAGGCCACTAGTGTTTCTAAACATTCACGTTGGCAGCTGTTTAGTAAATTAGCTTCCACGTGATTCATGCTAGTCACCGACAGAGCAGGCAATGAATGTTAAAGAAGTGAGATAATGTTTTCCTGTCTTAGGACATGAGTAAGACCCATTGGATGTTCGTCATTAAAAGCTGCTTGACTTATTTTTGCGCAGCAAGTCACTTGTAGGTATTCCTTGGTGTGGCATTTAACTAAAAACAATCAGCATGAGAAAATACAAAGCTGTTAAACATTTTGGATGTAGGTACAGAAAGGCAGAATGACTCAGCAAACGAATGCTCTTCATTAAATTTCAAGTATCTAACACCCTGCCTAATAAAAACTACGTCACAACATGCACAAGACAAAAAGCCTGAGGTTTTTCCTGCACTGGTGTCCTTTGACAGCACATTCCTAATCAGTTCATATTTACACAGCAGTGCTGCCTGTGCCATACATAGATGCAGCGGGATAGTGGGTCAGGCTGGAGATATGACTGGAGTAAAAGGGCAATATGAGGCTTTGACGTTCACTGGCATGATGCAAGACAGAGCAACCTTCTAAGAATATCCTCATCAAATGACAAGCATCACCATTATTGCATTTCCTCATTAATCATCCTGTTGATATAAATACTGTGGAGGTTTCAGTCAGCTATGCTCCACATTTAAATACCACTTTTTAAACGATGGTCTTTTAATTCAATGGGACATCAAAAGTTGATGCAAAACAAAAAAGATTTAAATTAAAGAAAACTTCTCCTCTTTATTTTGAGTCATTTTAGTTATAGAAAGATTTCTCAAAGAGTAAAAGTAATACCTTCCCCCCGGCACTCTAAAGTATTCATGTCAGGAATGCTGCATGGTTATATATGTTAATATCTCTTATCATTCCTTCCGGACAGTGACAGCATGTGCTGTAATTTCACACATCACAGTGACTAGATAGCTGCCGCAGTGCAGGTCAGTGAAGTGATCTTTGCAGGACGTCACAAATCATAATCTGACAAGAGTCACATCCTCTTCGACCCTTGCTTGCAGCACTTGATGTAGGAGGATGCATAAGAAGCAAAAATAACCAAAACGGCTAATGAAATATGCAATGACCCATGACAGCACGTGTATATGTCAAGTCGCTCAGGAGTTACAGTCATGTAGAAACAAAACAGGACAAGGCTGTAGTTAGGCACAGCAGTGCTTTGAGCTAAACTTCACCATGCTAAAATGCCTCCTTGACAATGCTAGCATGCTAATGTTGACTAGCAGTATGCTTATTATCGTGTTTAGCATCTCAGTTTAGCATTTTAGCATGCTTGCATCTGCTGATTAGCACCAAACACAAGGTGATGATGTTAATGGAACTGTCTTTAGTTTAGTCAGTTTTTGGTCATTAACCCAGATTGAAAATAAAAATCTGGTCCTGAAGGAAAAAAGTAAAATAAAAGTTGTCAAGGCATTTTACTCAAAACCACAAATATCAACCTCATTCAGAAAAGTAAAAGCAATGTTTCTGCAACCAAATGTATTGGAAATGCAGTGCATTAGCTCGAGATATTTCAGTCCAGACCAAAATGATGGACCGACAGTCAATCCAGCAGAATGACATTGCCATCCATAGAATCATGCCGCTAGCATGGCTTAAAAGAAAAGGATGGAGAAGAAGAAGTATGGGTAACTCAATGACAGCTTGGCTGGGGGCAGAGCTTAGCCATATGAGAACTGATAAGAATAACCGCTGTGGCCATACATCATAACTCCACCCCCCTGCAACCCTCCAACCACCATAAATCAAGGCTGAAGCAAAAGGAGAAAAAGGAAGAAAGACAGAGAACAAGGTGATACCATGTCTCATTGAAAGGGATAGGGGGAAACCCTGCACGGTGAGAAAAGAGAAAGAAATGGAGAAGAGGTGAAAAGATGAACAACAAAGAAAAAGAATAGCTATACAATGAAGAAGTCTTAGAGGAGGTGAAGGAGCGATGGTGAAAACACAACTGGGTGTGGTGGAGGGGGACTAAGAGTTCTCGACTTGTAGTCACAGGGGTCCTCAACTGTGGCACCATTAGCTAGTAAATCTTGTGGTGACTGCTGACAATTTTGACATGTAAGATCCCAAAACACAGTTAGGAAGTCGAGGTGTAATATGGCTGTGTCAATCAGCAAGACATGCAGTCTTGTGTTACAGCAGAGTACATCCACCTGAGGAAAATTCACAGAAGTCTAACTACAGTTACATTAATACATATTTTCTAGCTGTTTCGTTCATTTCCTCTCTTGGTATCATTGCACCCTCTAGGGAAGTACCCTCTTGAGGAGACACCTTTAAGTGGAAGTCTGCAGGTTATCGGGCTATCTAAGTTTGGGTTGGGTTTCCGCAGAGCTAGGAGTGGGGTGATGGGGGGCTCTGAAAGGGGATCCCCCTTGAGCCTTCCCTCTCACGTACACACCTGTCTGCTCGGGATACCACTTCACTTCCAGGCCTTGCTCTGTCTGTGGCCCTGGAGTCTGGAGTCTCCAAGGAAGTGCATTCCTCTCCCAGCTCTGAATGATCACATAACACTCAACCCGCTGGGGTCTACAATCCCTCTCCAGTGCTGGAAGACTATATTGTCGCTACTGCAACAATCACAGTGTGAGAGTCAACTTATCCGAATGCAAACACTCTGCTCTCTCTTTCTTCTCATCTGTTACTTAGTGGTTTAATTAGTACTGCTGTGAAATCTGAGGCAGTCCTGCACCTAAGACTGGCTGGGCGGGGAAAGTCAAAAGATCTGATGATAATATATTACCCTAGTCGTAAGACATGAAATGAACAAATACCTACAGATGTCTCAACACGTCTAACAGTAAATAAGGGTTTCCTTTCTTAGCCTGTGGCTCAATGCACAGCATGTCTGATGGACGAGGATATACATGAGCTGTGTATCCACTTGTAAAAACAAGTATTTATTGCCTCAGTGTCTCACGCTTTGAATGGCTGCAGGGAGTTTCTGACCTGGTCAACTGCATGCCGGTTAATGCTTCTCCGCTGGTAATTTCAAGCAGACAGTGGAATGACCCGAGTTGAACTACAGTTTGTATCTGAGGTCACTGCCACATGAGTTCGTCATAATAAAGAAAATTACCACAGTTAAGATATTAGATTAAAAGAGAAAAAAACAAGCAAAAAAAATATCTCCTGCTCAGCCCAATAATCGATGTTTCAATGTCACACTAGAGCTGCTTCAGTCATAAGATAAGAGCCTTTGGGGATAATTAAGGGCCACATGTATAAGCCTCTTTAGAAATTATTAAATGCTGTTAAAATGATAAACTTTACTTTGGAGGTAGCATTACTAGAGCCTAACATCAACATTTTGGAAAGACTTCTCTGCTAAGGCCACGTTTAGCTTTCGACCGAAATGTTCCAGTGCACAAAAAGTCACATGACCCATCAAATCTGTGAGCGAATGCTGTATTCTGCATTGCAGCTTCCTCAGGCTGATTGACTGATTTTTAGCTTGTCATGTAAATGAATAATGCACCTTTGTGTCATTTCTACAAAGAGGTCATGAGCCAAAAAACTCCCTCGATGTGTCCTAACTTGATAAAGCTATACTAACTTTCTCCTTTGAGTCTGGAATTTAACCGCTGACGAGTATGTCTATAGTGAGACTCTTGGTGTGAAGCTGAATGTCCACTCCTGACCTTTAACTAAGACACACTTCAGCTGTGGCTGGCCACACACATGCTAGTGCTACTTCAGACACATACCTTGAAAGCCTCTTGTTTAGATCTTTTTGTATCTGCACACATACGTAGCTGTAGAGACATACATGTATCATGCAACACTGATGTGTATTTGTATGTTTGTATTCTTGACTTGTGAGGAAGCATCAGAGCAGTGCACGTAGTGGCAGGTACCTTTTACAGGCTGCTAAGACCCTTAAGCAGCTGTCCATATCAGTGTATCTGAGGGATATTTCTGAAAACGAGGTTACACTCAAGCTGTGTTAAACATAAGAACCTACTTAGCTAAAGAGCTTTGAAAATGCTTTGTCAATGAAACAGAATGCTTAAGCTCAATTAGGGGTTAAAAAAAACTTTACTGTCCACGAGTGAAGCCTACAGCAAAAAAGATCATTAGGGAAGGATAGTCTCTGTTTCAGTACTAGTTTAGTATTCTGTCTTTAGCTTAGCCAAACAAAAAAGTAATCACCACACATAAGCCACTATCATTTTATTATAATTCATTCCTAATTGTGGGGATAATTTTGGCTTCAAATCTCTGAAGATTCAGAGCTTTGCTTTCCACACAAACAGCTCACCTTCTTAGATTTATTAGGCTGACCATCAGCATGTGCTCTCCACCTGCATGTCCCTACATGTCCCAGATAATGCTACCTCCCCCCAGGAGTCACCTCTTCAACACTTCACATTAGTGATTTAACGGTGGGCTTAAATGGCTTTTATCTGTTATTTGATCTTTTTCCGGATGTGCCTGTGTATGTGTTTGTGTATGTTTGTGTGTGTGTGTGTGTGTGTGTGTGTGTGTGTGTGTGTGTGCGTGTGTGTGTGTGTGCACGCACGGTGAGTGTGTAGGTAAGCAAACAATAAATAGTCTATTTAGAATGTGAAATAATGTATGTGTGTAGAATTAATTACATGTATGTTGTGGTGTGAGCTGAGGGCAGCCCTGTCCTTGGCCTTTACATGTGAACCATGGACATGCAGAAACACAGTTTTGTTTTATGTCCCAGTCTGCACCACCGCACCTGGTTCAGCTGACTTGGCTGGAAGGAAATGAAGTAAAGCAAACAGAAAAGAGACTGTTGAGCTAACTGAAGTCGTTGCATTCCCTTCCTATGTTTAAAGACAGAAATGCCAACCTTTGCTTGGGCCATATTAATAGTTAAAAAAATATAAGAAGAAGAAATAATAGCAATAGAGGAAGGTACAGGCTAATGAGTGATAATTTCTGTGTTATTTGGTTTAATCAGAGCTAATGTCAGAGCTACTGATGCTCATTATAATAAATTAAGGCCTACTTTTTACAGTCTTGGGGAGAAGTTAATTACTGGGATCCAGTCAAAGCTAATGAGAGACTTCACTTTGCTACCAAAAATACAGCAATTTGACGGAATCACACATCCTCCCACTCCTTCCTTCTCAATGGCCCTAATGGGGTGGTGTTACACCAAAATTACCCTTAATTGAGCAAAATTATAAACCAAACTTTCTCTGCCACATTGATTGCATTTCTAAATCATGTTTTGTATTTTATAGCTGATTTTAAAATAGCATATGTCACCTGCTGAATTTTAATGCTTTGCATTTTCTCTTCGATTTATATGCAGTTCAAGTATGTTCCATGAAGATAGAGGCGACAGGATTATAAAGTATATTGTGTCTGCACCATGCATGTATGGTCCATATCAGAGAATTCATATGGATAAACAGGATATGAACATATAAACAAATAAACCACCAGATTGTCATGTTATACAAGTAGATGTTAATTATATTCTACAAATAAGGCTCATGTAGCTATAATGAAATATAATACTCAGGAAATAGAGAAAAAAAGCTACTGAAAACCAAAGTGTCATGCCAGAGTAAGCTGATGAATGAAAGGAATCAATCTAACTTTAAATGGAAAGGACCCACTGTGGTGTTTATGGCTTGTAAAGCAGAGAGACTAGAAAACAGAGTCTCTTCAAATGATTCCCAAAAGTTTAGACTGAATAGCTCATTAAACAAACCTTTATACATTTCCCAGTGTCACTTTAAGCAAGGATAAAAGGGGACATTTGAAAACTCAGAAAAGTACCCCAAGGGAAAGGATCCTGTTGTTCTTTTACAAGAAAGTTTAGAGCAGAGCCCCACCTCTTTCACTTTACCA
Organism: Naso brachycentron; assembly: GCA_029874485.1. Classification (NCBI taxonomy): domain Eukaryota; kingdom Metazoa; phylum Chordata; class Actinopteri; order Acanthuriformes; family Acanthuridae; genus Naso; species Naso brachycentron. Next base: position 3,592,005 of record JAQFJA010000020.1, read on the forward strand.
ACCCGCAGTCAGTGTTTGGCTTAATTCCTCTTTGACCTCTGTCCTTTAAACCTGGTACTCTTTTCAGTGGGGCATAAAGAGATGGTGGCTCTGGACTCTGTGTCAGTCATGGTCAACTGCCTTAAGTCTTTGTGATGCAAACACTTGGGAGATTGACAGAGGGCAGGAAGTTTCAATTTTAAAAAGTCCTTAAAAGTCAGGTTAAGTCTGAGGAAAGCCTTCGGGCAAATGATTCCTAAGTAATGAGCTCCATATTGGTGTCAGTGCACACAAGCATGAAATATTATATGAATCCTACCGTTGTCTTCAACTGTAAAGTAGAAGATATCACTTGTGGCATTGCTCCCATCCAACAGCACGTAACAGATCTTCATGTCATCGATATCAGCTGTTGGTATGACAAATATGGAGGGATAGGGTGTTAGCTGAAAACATTACAGAAGATAAGTGTGACGACTTAAACCATTTTTATAAGGTTTAAGTTACAGCCCTTAGGCTGCAATTAAAGTGATATGGGCCACAGGAGACATGTTTTGAAGCATTTTAGTTAAAAATAGCTATTACAGATATATAAACCCAAACAGTAAAGATCCAGGCAATGAAACCAATACAGTTAGGGTATAATGGTAAATGTTTTGTAAAAGTGATGACTGATCATTTAATCCAGTAAAATAAAAAAGTATTAGTGCAACTTAGTATTACAAAACTCTGTTAAAGGACTGAATAATGTGTTTTGGCCTACCTTGTGTGAAGGTCTTAACGCTGTCATTGCCCAGGGCAGTGTTGATGATAAAGCCATGCAGAGGAGCCTCAGAAACCCTGTATTTCAGGACTCTCTGGGCACTGTCGCGATCCTCTGATCGAAGGGCCTTGTTGGTGATCAGGAAGCCCATGTGGCCTGTTTGGAGGACTTTCAGTGAGGCAGCAGCTTTGTTAACAAGAATCTGGGGCACACCATTGTCCACAGTGTTGATGTGGATGGTAATCATCTGGGGTTTGCGTGTCTCATACACAGTGTCAGGAAAGACATAAAAATCACTGTGAGTGCCATCAGTGACAGTGAAGGAGAAGCTGTCTTCGTTAGTCTCAGTGCCATCGTGCTTATAGCTGATAAGGTTCTCGTTTAGATCCTGCTTGGTAAAGGTTGTAATTGGTTTAGTATTGTTGAAAAGCAGTTGCCCGTGCACTGGCACCTGGGTGACTATAAATCGCAATAGGTTGTCTGGGGTGTCCCGATCCTCAGCTGTCATCTCAAATGGTGTGATGAGCTTTGTCTCTCCCTCCTCCACGACTAGTTTGTTTACAGTCAAGACAGGTTTCTTATTATCTACATCAGTGATTGACACTCTGAATGTTCGGAAGACAGGATTGTAACCATCTGTCACCTCAAACTCAAAGCTATCCATTTTCATCTCATCATCAGAGGTGTGGATGTAGTAAATCTTGTTGCCCGCAAGCTGCAGTTGGGTGAAGGTTGAAATAGGGACACCAGGGTGGTCTGTGCTTTCTAAGTGGCCTCTACTAGGCGCTCTTGTGATGCTAAAGCTGAGATATTCGTCAGGACTGTTAATGTCAGTGGTGCTAAGGAGGTCAGTGGTAAGAGTTACTTTCCCTCCTTCTTTAAGAGTCACACCTTTGTTGACAACATCTGGAAAGACCATGTCAATGCTCCCAATGTTGATGTAAAAGTAACGATCAATAAGGGGATTGATGCCGTCTGTGACATCAAACTTCAGCAGGTCACGGATTCCCTCCTGGCCTGTGTGTACGTACTGGATGAGCTGTTTATCAATTTCGTCCTGTGTGAAATTCATTCCAAGGCTAATATTGCCCAAAACATCACCAAACTTGCTGATGCGTTGAAGATAACCTTGGCCTGGACCGTAGCGCACAACATATGTTAGTTCTTTGTCTTCAGAGTCAAGATCTGTGGCCTTCAATACCCTATTGCTGATGACTTTTGTCTCTCCAATCTCAACATCGAGGCCATCATTTATAGCCATCCGTGGTGTCTCATCATCAACAGGAATAACCATGATAAGAACTGTTTTTTCCACTTTATGCTTCCCATCTGTGAGCCTGATTTCAAAGCTGTCCTCTTTGGTTTCAGAGTCATCATGTTCATAGACAATGTTGGATGCCTCTTTGATCTGCTCCAAGTTGAATTTTTCTACAGGGATAGTGCCTGTGCTGAGCTGCTGAACTACTGTACCATGTTTGGGGTTTTTGATGATCTCAAAGTGTAGCTCATCCCCAGGGATGTCAGCATCAGCTGCATTTAAAATTGGTGTGTCAATGACCAGACTCATGCCCTCCATAACAACAAACTCACGGACAAAAATCTCTGGTTTCTCATCATTTGTTGGAATGATGACGATGGGGAAGAAGTGGCGTTCAGAGAAGTTAATACCATCTGAGCAGCGGAAGGTGAAACGATCTTCCACAGGTTCAGTCCCTTTGTGGATGCTTTGGACATAGTAGATGTGACCGAGGGCAACATCTTTAATGCTAAAGGCAGTGATGGCTGTCCCAGCTCTGGATTTCTCAGAGCCTGCAGCAGGGGAGATGTTTTCTACATAGCCGGATGTTGGCTGGACAATAATAGTGCACAAGATATCATCATTGTCAGTGTCGATATCCTCAGCTTGAATGTGGTCCAGAGTAATAACATTCTTCTCCCCTTCCACTACAACAAACTGCTCTCCAACACTGACAATAGGTGGAATGCTGTCAACAGGAAGGATGGTGACATGAACTGTCACACCTTGGACCTTGTTGCCACCAACAACCCACTGATCTGACAAATCAGACAGAGTAAGGTTGAAGGAGTCGTGCTGTTTGATTGGCCCAATTTCACCAGATGTGTGGGCATACACCACTATCCCATTAATGATGTCTTCCTGTGTAAATCTCTCAGCAGGAGCACCATTAACCAGGATTTCACCCAGCCTGGGAGGCTCTTCAACAATAAAAGTGAGCATTAAGTCATCTGTATCTTCATCGTGGCCCTGAATGACAGTACTTGTGATCTCAGTTGCTCCGTTCTCTAGCACATCAATGGATGCTCCAAGCAGACCTGCTGGAAGTGTAATTGTGGGAGACTCGTCATCAACTGGCTCAATGTTAATCTTAATTGTGATGGGAACCTCATGGAAACCATCAC
>JAQFJA010000020.1:3595177-3607728 GCA_029874485.1 Naso brachycentron
TCACTGACATCAAGCTTAATTGCATCACTGAGGGATTCTTCTCCACCGTGGATATAAGTTAGGCGACCATTTGCAATGTCTTCAAGTACAAAGGTTTCACCGTTTAACATGTCGATCCCCAAGTACTGCAGCTGCCCATATGTAGGAATTTGGGTCACGGTGAAGACAATATTTACATCATCTGTATCTGTGTCTGTGGCATGCAGGTCTTTCTTAGTAATGACATATGTGCTTCTTTCCATAACAGTGAACCCTGTGTTGATGATAAGCGGGGGTTTGTTGTCAACTGGCTGTAGGAAAATGGTGAATAGTCCATCTGCTGTGTTACCAGCAGTGTCTTCTACAATAAAGGTGAACTGAGCCACTTTTGGAGTGATGCCCAGCTCCTGGTCTGGAGGCTTGTAAGCTACTTTGTGGTGGTTAACCTGGGCCTGTGTGAACTCTGTAATTATAGTGTCAGGGCTGTCAGTCAGCACAATTTCACCTAAGGGGGCTGGGTTGTTCTCATCTGTGTCAGTTGGGGTTTTAATGATGGTGTACTTCAGGTCCCTGTCATCTGAATCTAGATCAGTATAACACAAGAATTTTTTCTTGAAGTGTGTCAGCTCATATTCCTGAACTGTCATGTGAAGGGTGGTACCTGGAAAAAGCTCTGGGGCAAGGTCATCGACAGGATGGATTTTAATGGTGAACATGTGTTCACCTGATTGATTAGGCGGGTCATTATCATCTTGGACGCGGAACACAAACTGATCAATCACAGTGGTTGTGCTATGGGGTCCGATGTGACGATAGAAGAGCTTTCCATCAAGAATATCCTGCTGAAACCATTCAGTCACCACCTGCTCAAACATCTCATCTGTCTCGCTGAATTTCCAGAGAGATGGGTCAGATGGAGGCTCCACTTGCCTTAGCAGGAGCTCTCCTACAATGGAGTAAGGGGCTTCCAAGATAAACTTAATGGTGGAATCTTCTGAATCAATATCTGTGGCACTCAGGATGAAAGGAGAAATCTGCATGACTTCATTCTTGAATAGCACTAGGCCAGTGTTAGCATTGATGATAGGCGGCTCATCATCAGTGGGAGCAATAGTGATGGGAAACAGAAACTCCACTTCATTAGTACCGTCAGTCATTCTAAAAATAATGTTGTCGCTATAGGTATCGCTGCCATCGTGCTGGTACACCACAATGCCTGCGTCCAGATCTGCAGGTGTAAAGAACTTTCTGCGTGTGCCGAGCACGGTCAGATCACCATGCTTTAAGCCATCGACAACAGTTATTCTCACATCTTCCAGGTTATCCTCATCACTAATCTCTAAATTCTGGGAGCTGGAGAGAGCTCGGGACTGCCCTTCAAACAATAGCTGCCCTGTATTTTTGGTTGCTACTGGAGCCAAGGTATTCATAGGCTTCACCACAATCATAAAAGCAAATGGATCAGACACAGCACCATCAGTGTCTACAATTTCAAGCTCTAGCTGGAAAATCCTCTCTACTTCGGAGTCCTCTGAGGGTGGCTTATAAGCTATTTTAAGATCTTTGATGTCTCGCTGATAGAAAGAGGTGATAGGCAGGTTCTGATCATCTGTGCTGATAATATAGCCCTGCTGAGGGCTCAGGGGTGAAGTAATGTTGAAGATTAAATCATCAGAGTCGGATTCAACATCCTCAGCAGCCAGCATGTCACTTGTGATAGCTGTCATCACAAACTGATCAACCTCCATCATCATCATGGCTACAAAGCTGGGTTTAGGAGCAGTATTTTCTGCACCCTCTCTGATTCTGACCATCATATGGAAATGCTCTTGCATTATGGTGTTGCCATCATTATCCTGCAACTCTACCATCATTGGAATATAGTCTCTGTTTGGTGAGTTGGTTTTAGCTGTGTGCTTGTAGTGAATGCCCTGCTTTACAAACTCATCACAGTCAACTAACTGGCCGTTTGAGGGATTATTCAAAAGGGTGCCATACCTGGGAAGACCTCCTTCGCTGACCAGGGTGGTGATCTTACACTGTGTGACACCGTCCTCGTAGGAAAACTCCAGTGCTTTTTTATCAATAGGGTTGCTGTCACCACTGAGCTTTTCAACATTAAGGGGCATATTCCTGGTGAGGATCTCAAGCTGCTGGAAAACCACCTCCACTTCCAGCATGAAAGGGATGATAACTGTGTCCGTCTGGGAGTCATAGCGAAGCTGCAGTTTTACTCGATCCTTGCTGGGGCTTCGAGATCCTAAATGAGTGTATTTCACTTCATCTGGTCCAAACGAACAGGGGAACTTTTTAGGGGTCAGCATCCCAGGTTTCTGGGCTAGTGGGTCATTGTCCAAAACTGTGATGTGACAGCGATCACCAGGCTGCACCTCTGTTACCAGGTCACTCACAGGGTCCAGGAACACAGACCTGCCTATAGGCACCCTGATCCCATTGTTAGCGATGATGATGTCGTCTTCATTAGGTCCAGATCTGTGTTGATAAAGGTGAGCTTGGTGAAACGGCTCTGCACCTACTGAGGAAAAACAAAAGCTGAGAGCAAATGTCACGAGCAGGCAATTCAAAAGGGTCCACTTTTGACAAAGTGGGAAAGTTTGCAGACAACCAGCCATATCCACTGCTAGTTGCCTTGCAATTTGATTTACAAGTCAGCAGCAGCAGGCAGATTTCTGTTCCAGGTGGGGAAAAAGCTTTAAAAAAACAGAGAACTCTCTGTGATGGTTTGGGCCTTGGAGTGTGTCCTCTGTGTCTCTCTCTGTTTCTACGTGGCCACACAGGGACACAAGTGTGGTGAATGCTGCAAGGCTGTGCAGGTAATAATGAAACAGTAGACTGTGACAGACGCAGGCTCCTCCTTCTGTCAGCGCAGGGAGGGAGCCTCCTGCCCCCATGGCTAATTTAGGATAGACCATTGGACAAGACTGTGAAAGTGCTCCCTAAACCAACACCCACCCTTCTCCCCTTCTCTCACTGAAAAAAGGTGGGATAAAATTCAGTGTAACAATTCATCTAACCTAATTCAGTAGAAAATGCATACAATTTCAATGTCTGTATTTTATGTAAGGTTTAACAAAACTGACAATATATTTATGTATTGTAGATTCAGCAAATAACTATTCTTTGGTGCTTTTTTTTCTAATTCTCCACAACTTATACATAAACAAATCTAAAAACGTACCAGCTGTTCATTTAATAGTGTTATGGTTTATTTCTGGAAATTACTGTGCACATCAGAATAATTGTACAGAGTGTATGGCACCAGCATCTATTAAAGGGGTAAATGCTAGGTACCTACTGTAAGTTGAATAAAGCAATAAACAGCAGTTCGTGTGGATAATAAACACTTTGCCCTGTATGAAGTGGATTTCTGTTCAAGTATTTTTGCAAGTGGTTCAAAAGCCACTTTGAAGTTAGTTATACTCTGGTGTATCATCATTGATCTGTGTAATTTCACACACTGCCTCTAAGAGGGATAAAGGGCTCTAAGAAGTGGAACTATTTGATTAGAGGAAGCAATCACGAACAACAGTAACATTCAAGCCTCCATATCAAGGCCAAATCTGGCATCCCAGCACTAGATTTTTGTAAGGGTTGTGGCAGTTATTTTGCAGTGCACCACTCAACCTCATGCAACTCCCAGTTAAAGGGTGACATGCACAATATAATTTAATTAATGAGGATTATTTTTTTCCTTTTTGTAATACAGTATAAAAAAAAATCTAGTATTAAAACATGAACGCAGAACATTTGGCATGGATTCTGACTCAGGCTTTAACAAACAAAAAAAACTTGAAAACTTTATTTTTGCTATCAGCACAATTAGACAATACACATGACCTGTGTGAAATGTATCTCTGAAAAGCTTTTGTGTTTGCTCTTGAGGCAAAGTGCCACTGAGGTCATGTCACTGGGACAAGTCGGCACCATTGTGGCTTTGAGTCCTGCAGTGAGGGACAATTATCTGACATCAGCTGGCAGGACAGGTGCATGGACACTGTTTGGTCTCACACATGCAGAGAAACACACACAACTGAAAATACTGCTCAGATACTTGGAGATTTCTCAGGTGTGCTCTTTCTTTACAAGGCTTAGTTGTACTGTATAAAGTCCATACAGGCAAGGGCCGTAAAGCATTCACGTAACATAAGATTGAAGAATATCCAATCTTGGAAATCCCCTAATTCATTATTTTGGAGCCAAATTAGATCTGTTATAGGAAAGCAGATCCAATCTTTAGTTTCCTAAGAAAATGCATAAAATATGAAACATGCTTGTAGCAACACAAGCAATTTTATTTTAGCAAGTACACGTTAAAACACATTAAATAGCTTGTGTCTGCAGTGATTCTGCCAGAGCGCAGCATGCAGAAACCAAGCTGTCACCCTGGATGCGGTGAGAATGTGAGAATGTGTACCCAGTATGGTGCACAAGGTCATGTTAAGATAAAAATACCTAACAGCCTTTTATGGATCATCTTTTGAGTTGAGCCTGACACTCGATGAAGAGATCCGAGTGCATTGCTCAAACATTTTCAAGTTGTTTCAAAAGCAAGAGTGGACATTTTTAAACTTAAGAAAGTTTTATTGTCACTGACGTCAGGGATGATACATTAAGGTTCAGCAAAATCAGTCTTATATCCAGTTTGATGTTTATAAGTTAAATACACCTGTAAATTCATCAAGTTAATAGCTGCTATAAAAGTGCTTATAATCAATAAATTTACACACATGAACGCAAGACTGAAAATCTGCTGAAAATATTTTAAAGGATACCTTTAAGTCTGGTTTGATACTGTAACTATCACAGTTCAGATTATCATTCTGTAAAAATTCCTCTGTTTATTGGACATGATAATGCTTTTAGGAAAACACTGTGAACCACTCAGCAACCTTCCTCCAAGCGTGGGCCAAATAGCAGAGATGCCACATGCATCCAGGCATTCTGTATCACACTTTTCATTGCATCCCCTAAATAAATCTTGCCCTCCTCACTTGACAAGCCAGAAATAAAGAGGGGGCACGCACAGTGGGGTGTAACTATAGAAACAAACACACCAAGCTTTTTATACTCTGTTACTCCTGGATTTCACTCACATTCTTCCAATGGTGAAGAAGTGCACTGAAAAATTTCAAGACCTGCGGGCTAAAAAGTCCGAACTTGTTTCACAGTTCAAATTTCTTTTAAAAGAGAAAATGCTAATATTGATTCCCCGAGCTGTGTAAGAAATTATACTACTTCTCAGGCTTTAGGTGACGGGCTGGTGTATAGAGGAAAACAGCTACTAATTGCATCTATTCTGGAGCAGAAGCATGTCATTCATTAATCCATTAGTTTGGCTTTATCCAATTCAGATATTAAAGGCATGACATGCCTTTAATGAGCGACTATGGTAAACAGAGAAAAGTTGGGTAGAGGCCAGGCCCTGCTGCTCTGCATCAACTCTTTATCCAGGGGAAGCTAATGATGACAGCAGGCAGCGATGATCTCATGATAGATGGAAAACAAAACCCAAGTGGATCTCATCTCTGTATCTCTAACAGCCTGAAAAAGAGAAGACAGGATTTGATTTCTTTCATCTCGGTGAAGTTGTTGACAGGGGAATTCTGGGATTTTTGAACCTGGGCTCTATTTTTTACATGTTTTCAGGTGAAAATGAATGGTACTTACCATTAGTTTTCAAATTGTTCCAAACTATGTTTCAGCTGTAAAATGACTGCAATGACTGCAATGAATTTCTTCAGGGCATCTACAGCCATCTTTACTATGCGCACCTATATTGCTTTTTTGTCACTTACTAGCTACAATTCTGAACATGTTAGCGGACTAATTTTAGCATTTAGCTCAAAGCGCTGCAATACCTGAAATGCATATGACCTATGTATAAAGTTAAATTAAATATAACACTAAACAAACCAAAATGAAAAAAATGTTGTTTGTACAATCTCAACAATCTCAACAATATTGCACAAATTTTGTAACGACACTTCATAGCTGTCAGAGATTCACAGGTTGTAAATATGACCTCAATTGAAACCTTGCATAAAATTAAATATAATACTTATATTTAGACAATGCAATTTATGTAGTTGTTTTGAAAAAAGTATAGTATAACAAAAAAGTTTAACATTCAAGTATAACATTCCACACTGACAGAAGATCTAATTGATTTTTTCCCTTTACAAAAGCAAGAGTTTGACTCATCATTCTTCACATTCTGAACGTGTCCATAACGCTTATCACTCCAAAACATCTCAAAGATTCATACAACTGATGAACAGCTCGGTCCAGCTGTGCACAACACTTGTAGATATGTATCACTGTCAAAGTGTGTGTGTGTGTGTGTGTGTGCCCAGTGTCAACTGAAAAGGTCAAATACAGGTAAAGGTCTGCAGCATCAGAGATATTTTACCTAAAAGACGTGTAACTGTAGTAGTGCACTGCCTCCATATGCAATTCAATAAGTGTGTAAAACTTTCCACTGGTTCATAGAAAAGTAGCACAGAATGATCACACTTACACAATAACATAAGAGACATTTGCATTAGTTCCGATCTCCCCTGCTATCTTGATACATTATCAAGTCTTTTACTGCATTATGGGTTTCTTGTATCAGGATAAATCATGTTTGACTTGTAAGGATAGAAAAAATTTTCAAAAACTGAGCTCGACGTTGGAGATACCTTCACTTCTCATTATAGTGATTAGCTGAGAATGGGCGAAATTCGGGACAGGGGAATTGGGGGTGGGCATGATCACATGGTCAATGAAGAGTTAGACACATGACAGTCAAAAGTCTACACTATGATTGTTTTTATCTATAAATTCAGCTTTCTATCAGCAGAAAAACCCTTCACAATGACTGTGTTGTATCAGTCCAAAACACTTTGTTTGGTCTCATAGGGCAGCAGTAATCCACTGGTATTTCTCTCCTTACGCCTCCTGGTACCTGCAGTACCATTCTGCTTTTCGGCTGGATGTTCACCAGGTCTTGGGACACCGGCCGCCATGCCAGTGACGGATGGTTTAATTTCCCTCCGTAATTTTTTAAAAGTAAACAACGTTATTACGTCGCTCTTGCAGGAGCACTTATCCCAAAACTAATTTTTTGGGGAAAATTAGAATGGGATTCGGGATTCAGGACAAATGCTTGTATTTTCGGGACTGTCCCAAATTTTTAGGAGCGTCTGGTCACCCTACTTCTGATACAGTTTATCATTGGGTTTCATGTTTCATTAAAGGACATAAAATGTCATACAAAAAATGATTTGGCTTTAAAAGCAACTAGAAGAAAATTATGCAATATGCTTTTAATTTCAAGGATCCCTTATTGACATTTTTCTGAACTTTACGTGTCGGCTTAATTTGAAAACTACTTTTCACTAATCTAGATCTCATCACGAGCTATCCTCAGATATTCTCCAGATAAACACTAAATATCGAAAGCTTTCCACTACTTTGAATCACAGAGATAGAATGAAATATAGAGAATGATAAATCTCAGAATTTTTAATGACAAACAGATATTGAGATACCTGTGATTGGTGTGATTCTGTTTCTATTGTGCATCGACTACATGTGCGACGTCTGTGTGCTGCTCGCTTGTATCTGTATGTTTCCTCTTCCTGTCCCCCCTTGCCATAGAGATCTCAATCTCACTGAGACCACCTCAACAAATAAAGGTTACAACAGAAAACATTTCAGAAGATCAACTGCAGAATGTGTGAAGTCGCTTACGAAAGTAGCTCTCAAAGACTCTCTCACAAGTTGTGATATCAGAGAGGTGTCACAACCCTGATAAACTCCATGTCCACTCAGAATAGCTGAAGATGATTGCCCCTACATTCTCTGCTCTACGCACTAACATCCTAATCATCCGGCCTGTTGTAAATATAAACAGCGTATAAATAGAGGATATTGAGACCTGAGACATTTGAATCTCGTTCTGAGGAGGAAGAGGTTTGTGTTCTGCTGCACTGGATGATTTGGTGCAGGGTGTCCATGACTGCGGTCAGGTTTGAGGGGTGCACACTCAAAATTTAGATCAGTTCCTGCCGTCACTGCTGTACCGCAGGCTCAGTGCAACATTTCATCCGCTTAATGGTGGATTAAAGCATCCTGTGGGCAGATTGATATAGGTCGGGTGCTATCACTTGACTTTAAAGGAGAACCAAAGTGCATGGAAACAGGCTTGATATAGCAGCTGGATCAGACCCAAACACTGGGCAACACATCACTGTAGATAGAAATTATAAAAATATTACATGGCTTATGAAATTTAACAGGAATCTGGATCCATATATATAGGTAAGCCCTTCAGTTGTGAGCTCAAACATGACGCAGATAGTAATTGTTCTTTCTTGTGTGTTAAATAGGCAATTGTTTTATATCTTAAGCACAGACAATGAACTCAGTGTTTGACAAAAAGCATCATAAAACTATGATTCATCCTGTATTACACCTATTTTTATGTTTTTTCAATTTTAAAGCCAAAATTATATGATTTTTAATTTTTTTATTTATTTATTTATTTTTTTAATCAAAACGTCTGCCGATAGCTTAATGGTTTTTGTCCAGCCTTTGGTTTCACGTTTATCATTTACATGGGGAATTTCTTCAGGCACTGGGGCCATGTTTGAACAGTTACCAAAAATATGAAGAACCAAGTCTGATATTTTTCTTTAAAGGCTCACTTTGTAGAAATAGTTGATTTCTAGGTCTCATTCTCAACTTGTAAAGATTTGATGAACCAGGAAACCCCCCAGTCAAATACTGACGCTTTGGGTCAGTATTGGACTAGTTGGGAATCTAGAAAATAGGACCTGTTATTCATTCAAATGACATTCGCATCTGTGTAACTTTTTTATCATGAGAAACTTTAATATCACTGAATGTAGATAACACGGAAAAGCAAAATGGAGAATCTTCAAAAAAAACATTATATCCTAAATAGAAAATTCATATTAAAATTCTGTCTTGTCTTATTTATACATATAGTTTTATCCATTTTGTCCTTTACAAATAGGTACAAAAATACCATTGTGTGACAAAAAAACAACAAGGGGAAACATTTATATTGTTATACAATATAAAAAGCAGTCTTAGTTTACCCGGTTAGCAAGGCAACAGTAATTGATCTTAGTGCAGTTAATATACAATGGCAATGCTTGTAGTTACACTTACAGAGCATAATAACAATATTTATTTATTTACACTATTTAATCCCTATTAATAAGATTGTTAACAACAATTTAAAAAAAATTCATATCTTGTAAAGTTATCGTTAACATTTCATTTTAAGTCTCCCTATTCATAAGCAATATAATAAGAATTTTTCTATAATGCAACACACTATAAAGTCGTTGTAAGCAGCCTTAACAACATGTTTAATTTATAGTATTTGTCAGTGACTATAACTTTCAATAACCATTAATAATACAGCTGTGCTGTATTGTTCTTCATTATTAGTTTATACATCAGCCTCCACACAGGCGTATTACAGGAGACAACATTGCTGACAAATTAATTTTTAAAAACACTTATCTGCTTACACGACATTATAGTTTGTCATTAGAATAAATCCTTATCTGTTTGCATACTGCTCATAAATGCTAAAGGGACGCTTGAGATAACGTGCTGCAGTTATACAAAAATTACAGACTTTTAGTCTAAAAAGCCAGGAAATTGTTCCTGTTTGCAAAGCACACAGATACTTAAAGTTCAGCAGACATTTAACTTTAAAAAGCTGCTACGTTACAACCTTTTTTTTTTTCAAACACAGAGGCATTTCCCACACAATATGGCCTTTTTTCTCACAGAATTTGAAACTGAAATGTCCTTTTCCACGGTGGCCAATTGAGTCTTTTTTCAATCTGAAAGAGAGAGAAAAGGGCACAGAACAATGAAAACAATGTATCCTGTCCCACAGTCATGTATCCTGCAATTACCTGCTTTTCCCACTTGTAACTTCTGCTTTGGCCAAGTTTATGTGGCCTTTGCCATGACCTTAGACCTCTATGGAGAAACATCTGTTTGAGGGAGAGGATAACTGACATAATTCTACAGAAAAATCTATTGATGTGATTTACGCTTTACCTATATGAGGCTGCAAAAAAAAAATGCAGTCCCTGAGGCTGATGCAACAGAGAGTAGGGAGGATTTATCCGAGTATTTGTTACAAAAAATACAATTTCTTTTTACTCTGTACAGCCTTCTGACACTCTCAGCTGACAATCATCCAAACCCAATTGTATATTTCAAGTGGTGTTTGGTTGTCACTAACTCTACAATCACAAATTTAACCTGAGCTTTTCTTAACTGCACCAATATAAATGAGTTTGGTTTTAAACCAGTAATGTGACTACTGGGGCTCAGGTTACAGGTAAGACTTCACATTGATCTTAGTCTATACAGCTATGCTGAGTTGAGCCACAGGGACAGATAGGGATCTGTGGAGACCAGTTAGCCATCATAATGAAACCTTACTGCTGAAAGATTGGGCATTCCAAGGGGGATTTGGTATTGTGGAGCAATATGCTCAACTGAATCCCGTGCAAGCTGTTCATCCTTTTCAGTCACCCACAAATAGAACACCAACAAATGTCATTCAGGTAAAACAAAAGACACTTTGTGAAAACTGCTGTTGAGGGTATGATATGAATCAAACAAAAGTTTCTACTGGCCCTTTGGAGGGAAAAATTGATTTTAAAATGAATGAATTTTATTTAAATCTTCACTTGTAGTGTAAAAGAACACAAATCAACAGCTGGACATTACATCATGTGTCACTGAACAAAACTTGTGTGTGAATGTCTTTATTGGGGCTGTTGACATAATTAGGGGCATCCACAAAAACAGAAGTCAGAGCAAACAGAGCGATAAAATGTATCAGAACTGAAGGATTGATGACTCCAAGGTTAAGTTTCCTGAGTCACAGTGCAGATGGATGTTGTTCACAGCAGAAGCAAATTTATGGCTCAGTTATAAATAGTCTAAATACTAGTCCAAACAATTATTTTCATGTGCATTATATTATTATTACAAATAAAAATAGTTTTGACTTGAAGAAAAATAATTTAATGATTATAAATTCCATTTAATGTATTTAGTGGGTGGATTGCATGTATTACCTGGGGTCACAGAGTGTGGAATATATACTTATCAAGCTGACTGTGCAGATTTCAGACAGTTCTCTGTTGTTTTCACACAAATGTTTTAACATCAAAAACGTCCACCCGTCGACTCACATCACATGAAACGAAGCTACAGGTTTAACATTTAACATAGAAACGTTCCATCAGCATCATCTGAGCTCACTAGAAACTGTGTGTGAATGATGAGAGACTTAAATGTAATAAAGCCACGGCGTGACTCTGACAGTTTAACACTGCCTGAGGAATGCTGAGCTGATGCCAGAGGCAATGCCGGCAGGTGAACGAACATCCGTCTGTCAGCAGACCTCCTGATCACAGCAGCCCTGCCAACTGCATAAAGCCAGGGTAGGAATGTTTAAACCAGCCTGGAGAGGACAACAGGACAGGAAGCTGTCCCTACAACTGTAGACCTTACGGGTGTTTGGGGAGTCGCAGGTCACTGAAAGAGTGGACTATTTTGGGACATGGGCATGTGGACGTAAAAATGGTTGCATCTTATGCTGTGCTTATCCTTTTAGAGCAAACTAATTTTTTCTTTTTCTTTTTTTTTGCCATGATAGCAGCCCAGCTCTAAAGATTGCAGTGTTGGTTGGTTGATTAGTTGGTAGCTCACCCACTTTGGTCCAGAAAATTATATTTTGACAACTATAGAACAGATTGCTTTAGAAAGATTTAGAAAGGTTTTAGAAAGTGTTTACTTATACAGTTAAATAGCTTGACATCTTTTGGATTGATTGCTGAATTTTTTTTCACATTAACTGTTTCCAGAATAAATCCTAAAGAGTTTGCCATCAGTAGGTCAAAATTTCAATTTAAATTTCAATTTGTGACCAAATACCTGCAATAATACTGCCATACCTGACAGTCTCATCTGTACTTTGAATTTGGTGCCATTTAGCATTTATTAGCATGCTAAAACGCTCAACTTGCCAACATTAACATTGTGACCATTAGTATTTAGCATCTAATACAAAACACTGCTGTTTACCCTGCTGTTTTCTTTTACGCAGGTTGCAGTGATTTATGATTTCTAAAATTTTAATCATAACAAATAGCTTAGCTTACTCAGAGAATGATAATGCACATCAAAACTAACAACATGATTTATCTTCAAATTCACCCATATGCAAGTGATTTGTATCACCTGTAGACACACAGGTCACATCAGGAGATGAACAATATCTTCAGTCCTTTCAACATAATATTAACATTTATCTAATCTTCTTCCCAAGGAATCAGCACCATGAACAAGGTTGGGAAGGTTACTTTGGAAATGTAATAGGTTACAGATTACTAGTTACCCTACTTAAAGGTACAATATGTAAAGAAATCTACTGCAAATAGCCGTAATATCCTCCTAATATGTCACAGAGACTCAGGAATAATGTTAATATAACATAC
>JAQFJA010000020.1:3642046-3652361 GCA_029874485.1 Naso brachycentron
TGATCCTCATTTAGGATTTTTTTTTTTTTTAAGCGTGAGTGTGTGAACTCTTTATGCATCTCCCTGCTTGTATCCACACTATCTGATTCCTTAAGGAGTAGCGCCGGCTACCCAGGTGGTCCTGAGCTGAGAAGAGTTGGTGCGTTCAGGCATCGAGCAGGTAACCTAAACCTTTGCACCCCCTGCCTGCAGCTGCCTGATCTCCTCCCTCAGGAACCAGGGCTTCTTTACATGCTTTGCGCTTTGTTCCCCACCCTGCAGAACATTAGCACTACAATGACCTCCACAGAGAAACTCGAGTCCATAAAAACCTAACAGAGTAGAATGAAAGAGGCAGGCTAAGAGGAAGGGTAGCTGAGCGCAAGAATAGGGTGCAAAATTTTTGTCAGCTTTATATTGTGTAAAAATCCTGAAAAATGGGTCCATTATATTGGCTGGGACTTGAAGGGGGGTTTCGTTTTTTTAAAGAGCAACTGTGGTTTTCGATGTGGGATCGGGCATTTTTCAAGAGTATCCCCCTATCAGTGGTGAGGCTGGGGGAGAGGAGGGGACAGCCGTGGCATGTAATAATGGCCTGTCATTTTTCATCAACATTCCTGACAATGCATGACCCAGGCTGGAGCCAGAACACACACTTTGGGAGCTGACGCACTGCACAGAAATACATCACTTGGGTCAGAGGGTCGACCAGCATCATGATAACTGAGACCAGGAAAGCCTGCATATGTGTATGAGTGGAGAAGAGTGGGGGTATAATCCTCAGCATCATGGCTGGAAGTTTACTAAGACAGGGGCTTCCTCCGCGGTTTGACGGAAAAAGAAAGCAGATTAAGGATGTGGGGCTTCTCACATTCATCTCCAGTTCTGCATGTTCTTCTTGTGCTTTATTTTGTACCGTCAGGATGTATTTCTTAAGAGAAAGTCAAGCACACAAGCTCTTGAGCTGAGAGCCCTCAGAGAGAGGATGGCTGCGCCACACAGACCCCCACACCCCGAACGCACTCTTAGCCCCCTTCTCAAATTAGATCCCAGGTCTAATCAGAGACAGCTTGGCGTTGTGGGTGGAAACTCGCCACAAACCTCATCTTCAAACAACTGTTGGTTGCTGTGAGAGGCCCCCCCCGTTCTGTTGACTGGGCAGGATGGAGCACTGTACAAGGCGCTCTCAATTCTCTTGACCACAGAGTGGAAAATGGAAGAGAGACCACACAACAATGAATGATTTCCAACACAGCGGCTGACCTAAACCCACTTTTAAAACCTACTGGAATAATACCCGTGAAGAGAACAATATTCAGTGTCATAACTGTAACATCTTTCTTTGTCTTGGATGGCAGGTCAGGATGTCAAACAGCAGGGTAGAGGAAAAAGTTAAGTCAGGTTTTGCATAGGAGAAAAAAGGTTTAGATAGATAGATAGATAGATCTGCACCACCAGCATGACTAAACTCATTTGGTTTCCCGCACGGTTGTGACATTATTTTAGGTGCATATATAAAAGGAGCCATTATGAACCAAAACAGTAATAGGGCATTCTGACATGCTCTTTAAAAACTACAAATATAGTAGCAGCTTTTCCCTCTTGGATGACTCAGCAGTTGTCGAGGTCAGCACTAAATTAGACAGCAAACAGCCAGCGATGAGCTCTTCTAACCCACCGGAATATAAAGCAAAAAAAGAAAGCAGCAGCAGATTTCTGGCAGCCTCTCCTTTGGCAAGCCCTCATGATTATCACTCTGTGTAAAAGCATTCATTTTGCTCTCAATTGTAAGACAAAAAAAAGTCAGTTCCCCTTATTACACTGGTAATGATAGATTGCTCTGGCTGGGAGCACATGTCCGGCCAGCCGGCCTGCTGCTTTGCTACCTACACCACTGATGCCAGAGCAAATGGATCCTTATTTAAATCTTGTCAAGGGTAAAATTGGTGCTGTAGCTAGTCATTACAAAGTGGCACATAGAGTCTAATTTGGGTCACGCTGTGGTGGCCTAAAACTAGTGTAAGAACAGTTTTTACTACTCTCTAAGTGTCTTCGTGAAATGAAACAAATGTGCTTGTTTCCGTGAGTGACAAATGGAAATTTGTAATGGCAAGCACTCTCTCCCTGAGGATATTTTTTTATGTTCTCCATCCAATAAGCATTGGGAAACTGAGAACTCAAATCGGTGAATGTAGATAAAATTATAACAACAATCGTGCGGGCCAATCAACGAACAGAGGGAGGGCTCAACGCTATGATGTCGAACTCAAGCGCTCTGTTTTGACCAGCACCCGAAGCAGGGATGGAGTTTGCTGAAGCAATACACAATGTGTTATCATTGATTCCCCAAATTGAAGAACTAAAGTCTGAACAACAGGAATGTCTCAGACATTTTATCGAGGGGAACGATGTTTTAGCGTTACTTCCGACGGAAGCGCATAACATACATGATGACCAAGCAGTAGCCTAGTGATTGGTCGAAGCTGAAAATATCCCGCCCACCACCATGCAAATATCTCTCAATGGAGAGTGACCAGACGCTTCTCACAAAGTGAAACAATGTGGAAGCGGATAGGTAACCGGGCGAGTGTTTAACACGACTAAAAGCGAAAGAAGAACATTAGTCCGTTTTATTATTGATTTTTTTTTCACTAAAATAAATCAATAACTCATGCGTAACAATCCTCAGTGTAACGATGTTAATAGCGCGTTATAATGCTGTTGTTGGTTGTTTTCGGTAAGTAAACGTCAGCAGGCTTCACCTCTAAACCTCTAAACTGAGACAACTTGAAGTCATGAGAACATGTTTTATATTTCAGGGTGGATCAGCGTCTTCACCGCACCAGGACTCTGCTGTAGTCCGAAGGAATATAGAACCGTGGACGGACAGTGCTGTCCGCTCTGCCACGAAGGTAAGACGAAGTGTGAACTCATTTAACCTGCATTTTGTGTTCACAGGCACCGAATGACTCATGTTAGTTTTCAGAAAACCATTCATGTAGTTTCAAGGGTTGAGTTTATCCAAGCACAGGAAACGGTTTTTATTTTTTATATTTTATTCTTTGTTTCTTGGGGGGGCAGAGGCGCTCACAGCTCGCTCAGTTTCCCAAATGTACCAAACGGACTTTGAATCAGACTTAGCGGTTAAAAGTGTTGCTGTGTGTGAATGCGGTGGAGCTCCGACAACACGACTTTATACACCACAGGATTATCTTATGAACACGGACACGGCGTCGTTCAGTTCTCCAAAGTTTCTGGGACTTCCGCAGCTGACACTGTGCAGAAAGGAGGATTAAATCAGCTGTGGTTCATGTTAGAAAATGACGAGCTCTCCTTCCTCCTGAAGATTCGAGCAAACACTAACCGTGGCTGACACGGAGCTGTGAGAACTGAACAGGCTCCGGATGATTTTATTATCCTGAACTCGACGTTGTTAAGTCCCCCAGCCTGTGTAGGACCTCACAGCTGATGTAGTGCAGGAGAGTTTAGCGTTTCCAGACCTGAGGATGACCACTGCCCACTTTGACAACCTGTCGGCTCGGATTGGTGTTAGGATTTGGAGGACGGCTGCGGAGCGCCTGTCCATCTGTGGCACCCCGTTTTGTTCCGCTAAGCGCCCCACAACATCAGTTTAAACCCCAAACGCTGACTGGCTGTCGCGAGGCGGATATGTCGCTGAAGTTGAATATTTTGAATTTGCATAACACGCGCTGCTCGTCCTCGCGCGATGCGCGCACTCTGTCGGCCTCAAACGGGATGTCGCGTCATGTCATTGACTTTATGTAATTTCATCGCGCCACAAATAAAATTCGCTTTCGGTGTGAACTCAAAAATGTGTAAATGAAATAAGGTCACACAGAAACTGATATTTGCAAGACAGAATCAGCTCCAGTCAGATTATTCACTCAGAGTCACAGGGAGCCTGACGCACACACACACACACACACACACACACACACACACACACAGACACACACACACACACACACCACTTCTGTTACTGGTAGATGAGAGATTTTTGGAATGATTGTTTTTGCAAAATAAAACACAATAAGCTACCGACCTCACCTCTAGGTCGAATAATTGTACCTTCACTATATTCCAGCAGTTCTCTTCATTGTCCTGCCCTCGTATTGAAGCAGCAGTGACGTCAACAGGTTTTTAATGTAGTGACTCCTCAGGACCCACAGGTGCAGATTTGAGTGGGTCCCCCGTAAAAAAACATTTCTCAGCAAACTGTAGCGTTAAACGTCTTTAATGTTGGTATGGTGTGATATGGTTAGAATTTACAGATATATTCATGTGTGTTCAAAAAATGTATGAAACTAAACTAATAAAATTCCAAATCTGAAAAAGTTCTTACAAAACAACTGTCACATCAGCACGACATACAAAGTTCAAATAAACGAGCGTTTTTGTAGCAACATAAATGGTGGTGGCAGCTACAGGCAAAGCTGCAATTAGCATTTTGTACTTTGACATAACATAAAACATTTACATTCATTGTTAAGTAAAACAGCGACAAGTCTGAACATTTCAACAAGTTTAAATTTTTGTAACATGATCTCTCCCTTTTTTTCCCTCTCCCACAAGAAGGAAGTGTTGGTCACATGACAATGGTGAACTGTTACAAAATAGAGGCCGTTTGTGTCGGTGTATAGCCGACTACTGTTTGGCTGCACAGTGCAGAAAAAAGAACGCTGGTTCACTCCACAGACAGAAGAAGAGGCAGTCAGTATTATGAGGGCAGAAGAAGAAGAATTCAGAGTGGGAGTGGACTTTAGACCTACTTCATGGACAGTAATGTTCACTGTCCATACTGTGGCTGTAAGAGCTTATGGTGAAGTTACTGTGTGATGGCTGTGACAAGATTGTTTGGTGTGGCTCAGGAGAGGAGCATTACTGATACATAGAGGAGGAAAGAAGACGAGAGGAAAAGAGAAGTGGAAGAAAGTGACTAACATTAAAAAAATGAGTGAAGTAAACAAGTCAAGAGAGGAGACGGTGCCAGTGTGACATCCTCTCTGACTTGTGTCTGTATAAGCACAGTGTGTTTCTGTTGAGACAAGCTCAAAATAAACAGCACAGCACCGCTCTCTCTTATTAACGGTCAGCCTAGCTCACCCAGCAGACCTCTCTCTCTCCCTGTGATCAGTTTAAACAAGAACTTTAAGTCGATTAAAAAAGATGTAATCAAGTTAATCACTATTAAATTGATTAATCGCAAGTAAAGTACTAGCATTTGATTGTATATTTTGGGGGAAATAAAACAAACGTGTGGCGTCGTAGGAATAAAGAAAAGCACCACAAACTGGTTAGAGGAACCATTTTTCTTTTTTTTTCTTACTTCTTCTTTAACTTCTCCTCATCAGCTTCTCATTCACAGAGTTTACTGTAATAGAACATGTTGAAGTTTTGGAACTGCTCTGTACATCCAGTCGTTCACTGGCTGCCACTGCAAAGCTGCAGGAACCTGTTGAGCTGGACCTGTGACCCTCGAGACACGAGCCTGCTTCTCTGACCATCAGGCTTTGAACTTACACAGCACTGATAGTTTTGGCGACCGCCTTGACAACTCATGCCCCGCCTTAATTACCATTGTATTAAAGTTGTCAAAAACATTGATTCTTCAATATTGATACTTGTAGCGATACTACATGAAACACCAATATCAA
This sequence comes from Naso brachycentron, assembly GCA_029874485.1. Taxonomy (NCBI): domain Eukaryota; kingdom Metazoa; phylum Chordata; class Actinopteri; order Acanthuriformes; family Acanthuridae; genus Naso; species Naso brachycentron. The sequence continues at coordinate 3,647,701 of JAQFJA010000020.1, forward strand.
TATAAAACATTCCTATTATTATCAGTATCAAGATTAACCTCATTTGGATCAGGGGCACCACCAATGTTTACAATCGGCAGCCTCTCATTCACTGATCCATCGGCAATCAGTGGATGCAAGTTAGTTCTTGACTGATGATGAAAATAGTTTAAAATCGGTACTTGGATCAATCAGATATCAGAAGTTGAGAATTCTGTCTCAAACTGACTGTGTACTTCTTGACAGTGAAAGAACCACAGCACAGGGGAAATACAGTTCAAGTCTTTATTTAACTAATTAATAATGGCCGAGTGAAACAATGACAATCACAAATGTTAATGTTCAAGTCGACAGGAGTTTGTCTCACACGTCACCACGATGTTTTTCTGAGTTAAAAAAGTCGACTTACACGGGTTCTCAGTATCAGCACCACAACTGGTTCATGACCAGAACTGTTTATCAGTGCGCTCGCTGTAGACACGCCACAGGCTTCACTGCACTTTCAGTTGAGCTTTCCCTTTTTCATTTCTGCATCACATGCCTGGGCATTGATAAGAGGAATTGATGAGCTTGAGGGCATATAATACTGATTCTGATTGTGTTTGTTATCGGTTCTCTTCTTGATTTCGTCTCTAGAAGGGTCCAGGAAAGACTGCAAACTATGAAAGAAGCATTTTTACACACTTGCCTAATAAAGACTTAAAACAAAATAGTTGCAGCCCACTGATGCAGTAACTTTTCTTTTTTGTCTTCAACAGGTACAGTTGTCAGAAGAGACTGTACGCTGCTGTCAGGCACACGCTGCGGTTCCTGTGACTCTGGGACTTTCATGAACATAGCAAACGGTCTTAATAAGTGTTTCATCTGCTCCCTGTGTGACCAAGGTACGTTCACAATGCTTTAACATTCCTTCCTTTTTGATTACCACCAGCAACCTCCGAATTCAATTAGATGTTGACAGATGCAATAACTCAAATAAGTTTTGATCAAATCTGGACACTTGATGAAATATCACTAAATGTATTAAGCAAAAGAGCTCAGGAGCGTCTTGGACCTCAGGAGAGGTCCCTGAGTCTCAGAGGAGACAAGAGGGAGAGAGAGGGCCTCCTGAGGGGTCCCTAGAGATAAGAGAGAGAACAAAGGAAGGAGCTGGGTTTTGTTCCCCTGGTCAGAGGTGTTGGTCCCCCTGACCAATGGTAACTCACAGCTGGGTCTCTGGCATGTCTTCACACCTTGGTGTAAAGATCTGGAGGACTGTGGGGGATGAGCTCAGTCCATAGCTTCCTTTGTGCCAGATGAGAAACATGATTATTCACAAACAGTCCTGTTGAAATCCCCAAAATGAACGTCTTCATCTGTGGATCCCAACACCAGTGTGTCCTTTAAAGAAAACCTCTCACAAACGTACATGTGCAAAGAATCCTTTCATTTAATTAAAGATTTAATTGTGAAACATTTGTAGGATCTTGTTGTGTAAAACAGACCAAACTTAAACTTTGTCTTGGCTTTTATTTTCGGATAAATAACAGTCACACCAGAGGCCCAATGTAGTGAATTTGGTTTTGCTTTTTAATTTAGATTGATCACAGCTTTTGGCTGAGTTTATCTAACAACGTGGAGCGCATCGTACCAGCCTGGGGAGGAAACACACCTGCAGTGTGTGAGCAGGAACAGAACTCTGCTTAATATAATGACGTTAAAAGCAGCAAATGACTTGATGTAATGAATTTCATTAGTTTATAATATGAAGAACTGTAACGTATCATTTCCGTGAGGCTGTTCAGTCAGAAAGTGACGGAGGTTTAGTGATCCAGATAAAGAAGAGATCCTTTTATGCTGACTTTGCTTCATGTACAGGCCTCAGGTGTGGGAGGTACTCAGGGGGTGTGGCTAACCTGAAACTCTCAGAGAAACAGCCTGGCAAAGTCAGAGGCCACAACACTAGTAGTTTAAGAAACAAGGAGGTGAAATTAAAAAAGTGGAAGATTCAAATCTCACTTACCAAAACACTGAACAAGCATGAGCTTGCAGGAATGAAATGTCCTCAGCTGATCCGCTGCAGTCTGCTACCTGTTGTTGTTTTGTTTTGCAACTTCATAGCTTCCAAAAGAGGTTAATAGAGAATTATTATCACCAACAGTAATCCTAAAAGAAGAGCTGACTTTTATATTACTGTTCAAAGTAATTAGCCACATATCTTTTAATTTCTTGTTCTTGTCGACATTAATGTTAGAAATAAAGCGCTCCTCTCTTCACAAGCAGGCAATCGGCCCAAATTAGCAGCAAAAGAGGGAATGTTAGCTTGTGCTTTGGGATGGACGCACTTGTCTTTAATTTTTGGCCTGAAAAGTTATTTTGTGGGCTGAGTTTTATCAGGTCCTCCCTCCAGCAGCAGTATCTGCAGGCAGTGATTCAGAACAACAAATGGGGAACACAGGACAGGAGGAATGACTGACCTATTGATGTCTGTCTTCTTTATTCTCTCTAAATCTAACTCTGTTGTGACACAAGGAATATTATTTATGTTATTTTAGATTTGTTTTCAGTAAGTTGTTGATTTTGTGTAGTGTAGTAAACAATACTGTTCATGCTGTAGGAACATCGCTGCCGTGACTTCACCAGATTCTTTAAGTCCTGCAACAAGGGACGAACCGCACTGGCTGCTGTGTCATGAAGGTACCAAAATAAACAAAACCTATTGTTATAACTGATCGATGTAGAGCCGTTCAAGAGAGAGTCATGTCATCTTTGTTAAACTTACTCAAATGACCCTCTTTTTGTGTTTTTTTCCTCTCAGCCGTGGCCGATCACAAGGTGCAGAGCCTGTCACTCAGTGGTTCGAGGGCTTTCTCTGTTGGTTGTTTTTGGTAAGTAAAGATTGCTTGACATAAGCTAACGCTCCCTCACAGCGCCATTGACCCAGACCGTGAGTTTTCAAAATCTGAGACTGAAAACAACTGCACCCCCAGCCCCCTTAAATATGTAAATGAATAAGTTAACATTAATAAATAAGTTAACATTCTGTATTTTATGACATAAATAAAATAAGTTTAACCTTTTTTTTTTCTTTCATTTATGCATGTTCTCCTGGTAACATTTTTCAAATATTTTAACATGTCCATCTGCTCTTAACACCTTTTAAAAATATTGTATATGTGTCCCATCATTTAAACATCTTATTAAACATTAAAAAAAACCCAACAAAATATTATTTAACTTCCATTTACCTTTGCTGTGGGGCCTATATGGAATACCCAAATTTAAAGGCCTATAATGGAGAAAATATAACCCCAAAAATATAGGTATGAGAGTTAGGGGAGAATCTAGCTAAAAAAACAAATTGTATTTAACAAAATCTAAAAATTTACAGCGTGTCCATATTGACCTAAATTTATACATTTAAAGCAATATGCACAGTGCTAAGAACCACTTAAAGCTCTTACGGCCGATCTACGGGCCATGAGAATGGCAATAGGTTAAACAACGGTTTATTTTAGCAAAGATGATGATGATGATGAAGATCCCCCCACACTAAAGAATAAGTCATTTTAACTCAAACCATGATCTTTCCCTAAACCTTGCCAACCTTACTTTTCCCTAAACCATTACCAAGCTATTTTGTGCCTAAATCTATTCAGGCCTTCACTTATAAAATTTCAGCTGCGATTTGTAACTGTGTTGGGAGACACACACCAGAGAAGAATGCAGCCATTTCTAGTCGACACAAACATGGCTTCAAATAGGAAAAATAACTGACATTTAAGCATACATAGAGCCTGGTCGTTTATAAATGTAAGCACACTCTCTAAACAAGCATGGAGAAATCTAAACAATGAGGCTTTAGGTTTGTAGCAACCCGCTCAGCCAGCCAGGTAACCTCAGTTTCTGTCAGCTACATGAGGAAAGACAGGAGCCGTGTCTGGAGGAGAAAACCAATTAGTCCTCCCTCCCCGGCTTGTCACCTGACAGTCTGCTCATCCACGGCCTGATGGAAGAGCCTCTCCAGCCTGCTCATTCAAACCAATTAAGGTCTGGAGGTGTATTACCACACACTCATTACCTGTCTCTCACAGAGCTCTGTTGCTCTTCACATCCCAGCTTATTGGTTGAAAGTCTCAGAGTTTTGCCCTTTAATATCATCTTGTCTGTTTCATTTCGTCTCTCCTTCTAGTTTTCTCAGTTCTGCCCTTTTCTCTTTATTTGTCTTGCTCTTTTTTTATCTCTCAAAAAAGGAAACTACAGATAAAAAAAAACATATTCCCCATCAGCAGACATGCAAAGAATGTGTCTGGGAATCAGTTTGGATAAATGTTGCAGTTGAAGTTACAGTTAACACAAGGTAAACATAAACACAAGAGAAATTAAAGACAACCGTGGCATGGACCCATGAGAATCAGAAATATGGAAGAGCCCTACAGCAAAATAAATGAAAACAATGCAGAGAGTACATCCATAAATGCATGGACACTGACAAAGGGCTTGCTTTCAGACATTTCCCCATTCTGTTGGCGCACAGATCAATAAAACAAAACACTCAGATGTTCGGGTACAAAGGGCTGAACTCATGTCACAGGCTCAGTGTGTACACGGTATTGCTTAAGCTGTCCAAACAGTTTATCCGTATGAGACGGATGACATATCTGGAACGAACCAAATTCCCACATTCCCTCTTGCAAAACACT
>JAQFJA010000020.1:3682247-3692684 GCA_029874485.1 Naso brachycentron
TTGGCCAGTTTTCTTTCTTTGGGCTATACAATTTGCTAGAGCAACTAATTCCGCTGTCCAATGCGCTTTAGCGTTACCATGGTAATCACTCCCCGATTTACGTTACTTCTCGCCACAGTCAGCTAACGCTACAACTGTCAGGAGAAAGGGGCACTAGCTAAACTGCCGAACCATTTACTCGGAAAGGTAGGAACCCCGGTTGTACTTTTTTTTAACTGACCGTCGACCCTTTTATCGCAACTGGAAGCTGATAGTGAGCTGTTTTCTTGTCGTCTGTTCAGCAGACATTCGTTCCCAGCTCTTTTCCGGCGTTAACGTATAGTTTGTTTGCCTCACGTATTAACGGTTCCACAAAATGCACCGGGCTCGCGCTTTTACATACTCTTGACCGTAATGGCATCGACCGAAGTAGTGAAATACATGTTAAAACGTCACTTAACGTAATGGCTTTAAACTTAAAGTCTGTTTCTGCGGGGGAAACGCAGAAAAAAAGTGACTGAACGTGCCAAACTTGTAACGTTAGCGGACTCCGTTGGGTCCTCACCGGGCCATTCTCATGTAAACCAGTCCTCGAATCATTCAGTGGCTGGGTGGTATCTTACTTTGTTTTGCGACAAAAAGCCATATTGCATCATTTAATTTGCTCAAGTCATGCAAATAAGAGGGGGGACTGAATAGGGCGAACTCGACTTCTCCTCCTCCCCACTACACTGCCCACACACGGAGCCCTTTCTGATTATGGCAAAAGAATAACAACAACACCATTGTGTTTGTTGGTTTCACTAATGGGAGAAGCTGGAGAACATCACTCTCCCCCAGTCATCGGCCCTGTCCAAGTGTTAATGCATTTGAGAGGGCGTGTATACTTCACAATATCCCCCTGCTAACCAACTTACACCTATTCCCTGAGGACACGTGTTTTTTAAGTCTTGCCTACATCAGTGCACTCCCCGTCTCTCTCAGCCTCTGACCAAATCAAGTTTGCAGACTGTCACTGATTTTCTTTGCATCTGCACAGCAAGTGATATTTTGTGTGCCTTTGTTAATGTTTGGTCCAGTAGTTTCACTGGCTAAAGTCATTATGCAAATGCTATCATAGAAAAAAGTTATCCTGTAACAGCTGCTCTCCCATATGAAGCTATGAATTGCAGCTTGGTGTGATGCCAAGTTTAGAAAATGTAATGTAAACATCTAGTACAGTTTGGGGATACAGTAATGACATTTTTATTTCCTTATGCCATTTGCTTGATTATGGCTCTGTTCCTGACCTGTTTTAGCGTGTCCTCAGGAAAAGTGTAACAGCTGAGTCTCTTTGCCATTTTGTCCCTACTTTTGAGGAACTCACTGAGATTCAGCAAAAGACAACAAACAAAGGTTCGCTTGTTCTGGTTTGGATGATGGCAACATTGGAGCCAATCCCAGCAACATATGGACGCAGGGCATGGCTGAGAGCACACAAATGCTACTCTCTGTGGACCTCGTGCCAACCCATGGCACACAGAATCAATGGGCAATTTAGAGCAGGAGGGCAGGCATGCCCACAACACTACATGGCATGAGTGAACAGGGCACGGAGACAGAAACAACACACCACACATAAAGGGTCATAGCTAGCCTGGAGCTCCCTTTTTGGGGAAAATGTCAATTAGACAATTAGAAAAAATATGTAACAAATGTGAAATCAAATGAAAGTTTAATTGTGGAACCTCTTTTTAATTATTATGTTACACTGCCTTTTCTTATGAGAAACTCACTGTATATTTGTTTATTTGTTTGTTTATTTGACAGGGACAGTACACAGCTCGTAGCGATACCAGAGTTAGCTACAAACTAATTTTCTCTTTTATCTCTTGTGTTTTGCCAGAGGTTTGCCACCTGTTAGGTAAACATAGCTCTAAATAACTTAGCAGAAAATCTTTTCCTCAGTTGTATTTTTTTCTGCAGTCAAAGCAAAGTGTAAGGCATCCATATGTTGGCCTTGGGTTGGCTGGTCTAATTGACTTCGACAGACTGCTAATTTGTTGATACCAGAGGGGGAATGATGTGCCTGTCTATCTCTAAATTGGTGTTTACACATGGACCTCACACAGAGCAAAGCACTACCAGCTTGCCTGGCTGCCCAAGCCGCATGGCTCTTGACCTAAAACAGATTACATTGTGTTTTATTACAGATGACTTGTTATGTAAATAATCCTTGCTAATTTCTTTTGGATTAACTCTTTGTGTACTTTTGCGTAATAACCCCAAGTCAGGCTTTGAGGCTCTTATTTGGCTTTATTCATTTCATGCCCCGAGATCTGTCAGACATGGGAATTGTAATTTGACTTTAACTGCTTGTGAACTTGGGTAAGTAGGCAGTGAATTAGATGATTTCTTTGTTTATTTCTCCAAACAGACAGGGTGTTCCAACCTCAGTGTTTAACAAATTGGTATCAAAGGCTATAGAGTTGGATATTATAGAAAGTGCTGTAGGATAGGATAGACATGAAAACATCTGTGTTGTTGGCCTAGTGTCCAATTGCAGGGCTTTCTTATAGTGTGTGCACATGAGATTTTAATAGTTTTAAAGAAATACGTCTGAAAATGATTAGCCTAGACCATCCTCCAATTTTGAGTGTTTTTGTAGTGAGTAAATGTTAATGCAGATCATGATAACCATGCTGCAGACTTTCACACTATGCCAGTGACCCTTGTCATTTCTCATTCTTCATTCTGGTGCTATGAAAAACAAACTGTTCAGCACCATACCAACCTTAACAGTAACTAGCCAAAACTAACCACATGTCAAATGTGCAGATCACTGAAAATATAAACTGACTCTATGATGAAACTGATGCTTAACATATGATATTGCAGGTTAAGTAAGGGTTTTATGCACTTAAGTGTTGCTTCTAGCGCTAGGTAAAAAAAAAAAAATGGATTCATTAATACATCGTTTTATTTTATTTTTTTTCTCACCATTGTCATTAATGATATTTCACTCCAGTGATAATGATCTGCGACATGCGTTTTAGTGTCTCTGTCCATAGTCAGTGGGCAGCGGCTCTGAGCTGAGATGCAGCATGGCTACTTTGCATATCAAACACATGGCTCAATTGCATACGTAACATTTACTGCAAATTCAACAGGCCTACGCGTCCCTGTGTACCCTCAAAATTGAACCCTATTCGTTTTCATGCCACCATTTTAATATTCTTAAATGAACAAAGAACAAAACATCAACAGGACACTCTGTTCTAAAGACCTTGTTTGTTGGGAAGAGAAATAAAATTAAATCAATCAATAAATTGCTTGCATGTTGATTTCTTCACATGTAGGTAAAATGCATTTTGGGGCCAGTTTGTTCTAAACTAATACAAATAATGCACATGTTAATATTTAACAAAGGTCAGAAAGTACTTTTAATGAATTATGTGGTTATTTCTGCTATTTACGTGTATTATTGAATCAATATGGAAGCATATTGGCTCAATACCAAAACGAATCAAATTTTGACCCAAAGAATCTTAATCGAATTGAACAGTGAAGTTCTTCACAATACCTAGCTATTGTTGCTTCATACCTTGTTTCCAGACTATCTCACTGTAAATTAGGGCCCGACCAATATATCGGTTTACCGATATTATCAGCTGATAATGACCTACTGCAGATATGTCAGCATAAATCGGTATCGGCATATTTGTTCTCCGACAAGTGCGAATATAAAAACTGTTTTTTAAGGCTGAAAAGAATACTTGGACTAGTGATTTAAATTGGTGTAATCACATAATTTGGCCAGCAGAGGGCGGTCCCTTATTTCATTGGTAATAAGTGAAATGTTTACTGTTTAGTGCACTGATGTTTGGAATAAAGTTTGTTAGATATCCTGCCTCCATTACATATCTTTGACACACGTATTTGATAACCACATTTAAAATATTATAGAATATTGGCCGATATATTGGATATCAGAATTTTCTAACTCCCTAAAATCGTTATCGGCATCAGCCCCAAAAATCCCATATTGGTCAGGCCCTACTGTAAATGTATCATTTGGAAGAAAGGTGTTGTTGTTGACATACAGTTGTATGTCAATAAGTTGTAAGTAACTTACTTGTAAGTATGTTGTAGTTTAGAGTATTTCTGTTATTAAGAGATCACAGATTTTCTGTGTGGTAACTGGGATGAAATTGGCTAACTTATGGCTGTTCAGTGTGAAGGGTTGTGATGGCTGGAAAGCACTTAGTCACCTCAGTGTTTTATTGAAGGAATGAGCTAAACATTTAATAAAACCATTTTCCTTTTTTTTCATTTTACGCATTAAATTAGTTGAGTTAAACATGTCAAACAAGGTTAGAAAACAAAAGTTGGGTTAAAAATTTTAAGGGCTAATATTTGCCTCAAAAAGGTCATTTAAACTGACTGATCATTCGAAAACAAATCATTTTTGTATAGTTTAAGTCCTTGAAATGTTTCTGATGTTAATCATCAAATGTTCTGCTAATCCTAAACTGCACGGTGGCTCGCCTGTGCAAAGTAAAGTAAGAAGTAAGTTTATATCATTGGTCCTTGTTGCGTGTGGTCTCCAGATTTTCTCCACCAACAACACAGAATGTGGACGTCTCCTGGAGGAGATCAAGTGTGCTCGCTGCTCCCCCAATGCCCAGGTGTTGTTCCACTCCTTGGACATGGATAGGATGCCACACAGGGAGCCTGACCTGCCACGGCTCTGCCAGGACTTCTGTCGCGAGTTCTACTACACCTGCAGGGGGCACATACCAGGTAATTACAAAGATAGTAATCACCATGAATGTGACTTGAATTATAGCCCCTGCGTGGTTACCTCGCGATACCCAAGCAAACATACACATAAATAGAGGAAGTATAGGTGGCCATATGTAAACCTTGCTCATTTCGATATCTTTTCGAAAAAGAAACCTACATGTTTGATAGTGATGAATTAAAATTCACAGCAGACCTCATTTCTTATTAAGACTCTGCCTGCACATGTAAAACTGGCAGATTTTTGGACTTATGCAAGAAGTGGTGCGTCAGTAGTCTGGTCTGTGAATATTTATTTATTTAGCTCTTACCTCATCTGACCTCACCTCCATTTGTTGCTGAGCTTGTCTTACCCATTTGCTTGCTCGCTGCCTCACTCCTTGCTTTGCTGTTGCTCTTTAAAGCATCAGTAAAACTACACACTGTATATACTACCCAGACATGGCTAGTGTGCCGACTGCGCATTTGGTTTAGCAAATAACGGAGCATTATTTGCATTTTTAATGGGGCAGTATTCAGTTAAACTGTATTTAAAATGCCAGAAAATGCAGGGGTTTGCAAAAATTGGACTTTGAAGATTTGAGTGTAGTAACAATACAAAGATTTGAGGCATTTTTTGACATGTTAGGGGAAAATATTAAATAGTAAAGGTAAGTGTGAAAACAAATCTCATGCACTAACAAAAGCCAGCCTAGCCTGACCAGTGTACCAGAAAACTGGACTGGCGCAAAATGAACTATTTTATGATCTGTTGCTGGATGCTGCTTATGAGACTCAACTCCTGGGGTCGATTCTGTATTTGGGATACATAAGAGCCCTAGCAGTGGTCTAGACATGACTACCCGGTACCGTGCTTCAGACATAAACTGTCACTTAAAAACATCTGTGTCAAGCTCTGCCACCAGCACATTTTCATTTGAGTAGTAAGTTCACATGAATCTAAACATAGTTGAAGATGTTTTATTGACTCATATCATCTCTGACCATGAGCTCTGCTGTGAGATGGTTTAAACCTACAGAATAGGGGAAAAAAATAATTGATGCAACAGTTTTCCTTTTGGATATAGTACCTCTAAATTATAGTCACTGCTTTGCCCCCTGAAAGCATCTGGTCTTCAGAAGAATTTCCTTTGAAGGGATGCAAGATCACAGGTACCTGTGCCTTCAGAGTGCATACCAAACATGATCAAACACTCTGTGACTGTCTTTTCTCCTCCAGCCAAGTCTTCTTCCAATCTCTGTAGCCACAAACTGATTAGATCTACTGAGATTTGCAAGCAGAGAACAGTTTCAAACACACTTGTCTGCAACCCACCCACATTGTACGCTGCAGCTCAAGTTAAATATCAAACACACACATGCCATTTGAGTCCATCCTTGTCTCCTTGTAATGGCCCGCTGGCATATTTTGTACAACACTTGAACTACAATTAAGGTCAGCGAGTAGGAATCCTCATAGCGTAGAGAGAGGATGGAAGAAGCAGAATTATCTGGAGGTATATTACTTGCTTAAGAGCTGACAGACATATGGGCTCAGACAGTCAAACCAAAAAAGCCAAAGAGTGGAATCCACAGAAGAATCCCCCCCTCCCTGCGTTCACTGTCGCACTCCTTCCCATTCAGCCCCACCCCCAGCCCTCCACAGATCAGCATATGTGGTGACGAATGACACATTTATTTTTCTACAAAGGTTGTGTGTATGTAAAACTGCTGAAGTGCATCAAGATGTCAAGTACTTTGGGTGGGCCACCCAGGTTGCCTTGGAAGATAACCAGATGGAAGTATAACTTTAGCGCTGGGGAGCCGGGAATATGGACAGAGTTCTGTCTCTTGCTCTCTCTCACTTTCTTTCCCTGTTTTTTTTTTTTTTTATCCCCTTCTTCACTCTCTCTTTTCTCTCTTGTTTTTTTCTTTTGTATGCTCTTCCCTTTCCTTTTTACTTGGGTCATACTCTTTCAGTTTTGTTTCTGTGAGTGCCACAGTACAATAAGTTAAAAATGTGACCTCAATACTAACTAATCTCTCCCAAGAAGTTATTTGCATTGCTTGAATAAACAGTAACAACTGTGTTGTCAATTTTTTAAATATTTAATACAAAAAATGTTGTAATTGTGTCTCTGACACAAGCAGAAACAGTAAGTATATTCACAAACGTGAACAGACAATAACTTTTGCCAAAAATATATTGCCAAACATTGGTATTAAAATGAAACAGTAGCCTTCACAGCATCCATAACTGTCATCCTTCTCCCATTAAATTTCCTACCGTTCCTGATTAGGCCATGCACTTAGCCCCCATTTCTCCATAAAGACATTTACTGCCTTGACTCTTACTTCTGCCTGGAGGCCTCCCAGTCTTCCCCTTACTCCTCTTCTCTCATATCTTCCTCCCCTCGTCACTCATCCCCCACCCTGCACCCGAGGTCCCCAACCAGCATGGTTAAGATAACTGCAGACACAAGTGGGTGGGTGGTATAGCCAGAGCTGTGTGTGTGTGTGTGTGTGTCTGTGTGTTTGATCTTCATGTTGTGTTTAGATGTTTGAGGGGATATCCTATCACCTCCTGTATTTGGTGCGGTCAGCGCTTGCGGTCGGTGTTTGGCAGGAGAGGGAGATGAAAAGAGGGACAGGGAGAGTCCTGTTTGTGTTTTTATCACTGGTGTATTTGCTCTCTCCTGTTCTCTGAGGGGTTGACTAAAGGAAACAATATTGGCAAGATTGTTTTTAGGTCGCAAAGGGCCTGTGAGACCTATTGCACACTTTGCTTTTTGCTGGGAACCATGTTGTGATTGCTCAGCCTTTAGGCACAGCCGTGGGTGACTGCAAGTTTATGCAGATCACTTTTTTATTCTTGTGCTTAAACATTTGAGGTATACAAGCAGACCAAAGGAAAATATGGAATGATATGATGGTTGTTTTACTGTGGATTTACATTCACGCTGAAATAGTAGAATACAATCAGTAAGTCAAGCCCAGTCTATTCATTTTAGTCCAAAATGGCATATTCTAAATTTGCTGTAAGGGACTTTCTAAACTATATGGCATATAAACCCCTCTGTCCTTTCATGATAAAAGAAAAACTCCCCATTCAAGAGAGACAAAAATTAGGAATCTTTAGAAGGAGTAACGCAAAAAGGATCCTTCGTTAAGGAAGAAAGCCATGCAATAGGTGTTGTGTATATAGAAATGACTAATGATAAGATAGATTGAAAGACATCTAAAGAACATAGAGGTGGAAGATGTGGCACACCTTCCAGGTGGTGCTTAAGAGGCGAGACCTGAGCCACATTATCTTCTTTCCATCAAATGAGACGAGGACTGACTCCAGACAAAATTAGCATACTGCACACTCACAATCATGCATACATTCATACAGACAAGAGAAATGAAACAAACATGTAGAAAGAGAAAGAGAACACGAAGGCAAAAGAGAAACAAGAGGGGAGAATATTTCTTTTGCAGAATGAAGAGCCAGATACAAAACATCTGGAATGAGGTACCGAAAACCAGGAGAGAAAAAGAGGTTCGAGGACGGCCAATCGTCCAACACAGACAAACAACAGAGAGACTGAACTATGTTTGAGTACTAGATTTTATAGATTCATTGGGGATGAGATCCTGAAATATAAAAACAGAAAAGCAGAGGGCTGAAAAGAGCCCTGATGTACTCCGTATTTCACATCAAACGACACAAGAGAAAGGCTGAAGACGCCAAATTGATTTCTAAGTTGGATTAATCGGTAAACAGGGATCTGTGGTGTCAAAAGCCACAACAAGATCTAGTAATAGAAGCACTGAGGTGGAATTCTAATTTGTATGAAGCAGAAGAACATTCACCATTTTATGAAGTGTAGTTTGGGTGGAATGGCTCTGAAAGCAAACCAGAAATGCTCAGAGAGATTACTGTCAGATATATGGGCCGAACATTGCTAAGACACGACTCTGACACAATTGGGAACATCATGTCTTTGTTAGGCAATGCAAGGAAAGAATATCTCCTCACCTTAGAACATTTTTGTTTATCCAGAATTACATGCAATATTTAACAGGTTGATTATTTCATTTCCCATGCTGTGCCCATGTGTTGCTCAGTAATGCAAAACAGTCACACTTGTTTAAAGGAAAGAACACATGTTTGGGTCATTAAAACAGATCAAGGGTCTGTAAGAAGTGCAGAAATAATTCAAAACAAAACTCCAATTGGTCAAATGAATCCAGTTTTGCACTGGGAAAACAACTTCTGACATGCTGATTTTTATTATTAATTGTAAGAAATGTGACATTGTGTACCTCTCAACTTTTGTGTGATCTAATAATTTTTGATTTACTGATTTAAACTGTGTCATACAGATAGCCTTACAATATGACAATCAGTTTTGCTACCATCATTTCACATTCTGTGATCTTCTTAGAAGTCTTTCTGTGTTTGTGTCTACTTGCCTTTGTTTTCCCATATGCAGTGTAGTTTTGTTTTTGTTGTTGATAGTTTGATTGTGTTTGCTTTGGGGTATGTAATGGATTTGTGAGCAGAGCCTTTAGATGAGTTGGATGAGAAGAAAATGACTTCACTCCTTGAAAGATTGCGATGTAAAATTTTATCATCATTGTATTGCTTATATGAGATGATATTGCTAAGTCTGCCAAGTGGTACTAAATTTTCCTCTGCCTTTGTCGTTAATCAAAACTAAACAAGACTGCCCGAAATATATTTTTTTAATAAAACACTGACTCTTTATAAAACTATGTGTAAAGGCTCTTTTGTTGTTTTGGTTTCTTCCTTCATTAGGTTAAATGTAGTTCTCACTGCAAAGAGCTTTTTAATCCGTAATCCATTTGGTTGGGTACAGTTTCTCTTTGCTTGTTCATCTCAACCCAGTCTAACCAGTAAGCATAACTCAAAACCCTCTCAAACACACAAGGACATCCCATCCTTCTCTCTTCCTCTGTTTCACTCTTGTCTTGCACATACTCCACATTTATTACAGTCACATGCGCTACAGGCTTGTGCACACAAAACCTAAGTATCATTAAAAACAGTCTTAGCAAAATATTAATGAATTTTCTCGATTTAGCTGCAGATGCAAGCTCAATGTATGAAGTCATTTCACCATGCAGTATCTACAGTAAGTGTGTGACTCTCTGTGTGTTTCTCTACCTGTTGTATTTTCTAGAGCTGTTCCAAGCCGATGTGGATGAGTTCTGCCAGTACTATGGGAGGAGAGAATCCAGTCTGTGCTTTCCAGATTTTCAACGAAAGCAACCACAAGGACATGATTCCAACTACTTGGGAGACGAGAAAATTGAAGATATCAGCAGGTTTGTAGCCTGATTTTTACGCTGTTTCTCATCTGGTTGAGAATTTTGTTACTTTAGGGAAGATTTGTACATCTTACTTTAAATGAGCTTTGGCTAGATCTTAATGTGTTTGAGCCAAGTGAAGTTTTTCTTTTCAGACTTCATTAGCAGAGTTCAGATTCACGATTCCCAGCTGTGATTTTTTATTTTTATAGATAGGGCTGTACCAAAAAGCTCTGTAACATTGATATTCAAATTCCAAATCAATATTTGAATATCTAGGCTATCATGCTTATCAAGGGGCTTTGCAGACTTTTGCTTGAGAGACAGATGCCCTCACACAGCTGCTGAGAGCTGGGGTCAGACCAGAGTTTCTGGAAG
>JAQFJA010000020.1:3722079-3732957 GCA_029874485.1 Naso brachycentron
TGAATAAACATGAGGAGCCTGTATACCAAATATTTGTAGGACTGAGATGGCTGGAAGTGCATGCTATAATATTGTATACATGAGTGAAAGAGTCAGCACAAGCAAAACTTATAGGGTAACAGGAGGAGGCAGGAAAAAAAACAGGAAAAAACAATAGCCCTGTGATTAAAAAGAGACACGTCGTTCCTCATCTCCTCATCCAGACTAATGAGAACAATTCATTATGCTTTATTTACTCGTGTTTCTATTCTGTAGCAATTTATTACATCCCGTGGGACTGTCAGGGCCTCATGCCACAGAGGTCATGTGCGTAGAGGCAAGAGAGACAATCTGACAGGTTGTGGATAAACCAACAGTTCAGACAGGACACACATCAAGATTGAAACTATTGATTTTAGTGCCACATATTTTTTATTCACCATCTTATGTAAGATACTGGATATATACATCTATGATTAAATAGTATATTAAACATGTGACTATACAATGACTTCCATGCCTGCCTACAAGAGCATTCTCATTTGCTGCATTTTATTAGTCATTGATTTATCCCAAAAAGGAGAACGAGAACTATATCACAATATTTCACCCAATAACAATCATCAATTCTCATCCAAAAGGTATTATATACAGCTAATTAGAGTTAACTATTGTAGGCAGGGCAGATCTGAAAGTAGGTAAAATGTTCCTTGTTTTGCTCTGTGAGTCTATATACAGAGGACAAAGGAGCACGAATCTGACACATACACACACACACACACACCATCCCACAAGCTTGTCTGAGCTAGAGATTGTGTTTGCTGCTGCTTCCTCAAATTTTTTTCAAAACATAAATTTTTTTATTTTATTTTATTTTAACACACTAGTTTATCTTTTGATGAAAGTTGAGTCAACCAGGAATTCTGCATGTTCTTCACATAACTGAAGAATATTGTAGATAAAGAAAATGAATGTGATGTTAACTCCACAACCAGTGGAGCCAGAAAGGTCTGGCTCAACCTGTTATCATTCTGAAATAGGGGGAAAAAAAACACCCTGGCTTGTTTGTATTTTGTAATGACAATCACAATCGTCTTGGGTGGTGCTAAGCCCAAGATGTAGCAACGGTGCCCTTGCAAAATAGTCTCATGTGGGAACTGCAATGCAAACCAATTTGGCTCTTACCAGTGGATCGACCAACAATCACTCATGAAAAGTGTCCATTTGCAGCGTGGCTCTCCATCAGTCTTTGCCCTTGAATGTTTCTGGAGATCTGTACACAATGGAGTACTTGCCAGCAGCTCTTTTACGGTCTGCATCTGGATCTTGCTTGGTGTAGGCTGCAGCTACTCCTATGGACTGCAGGGTCTTCATCTGGTCCTCCATTATCGTGATCATAGGGGACACAACCAAAACTACTGCATTTTCACTCTGTGTGTCTTTGTTTACCCTAGCTAGCTCACGGCAGACAGTAGGCCATTCTGGAAATATGAAACTTTTCCTGCAACCGGTGGGCAAACATGCAAGCATGTCCCTGTTCGACAGCATGTTCTAGTTGTATTTCTTTAGAGCTATCCACCAAAGAACCAAGCAGGCCTGAGTTATTGCACAACTCAAATCTATGTCAAATCTTGCCGTTTTCAGTGAGTAGATTGCTGGCTTGGATGTGGTGGTTGTGCTGTTTCTCATAGGGATGGGGACTTTGAAAAGTAACATGCAGACTGTGGAAAAGGGGGGAGGATGCCAACTGAAATAGTGGGCCAATGGGAAGCTTATACACAACTTCTATTGCCTGTAACTCAGACTAGCATCAAAGAGACCCATGTTGCATCACCTACTAATGTCGTCTGTGTCTTTGCCAAAAAGTTGGCACTTGAACACAGGTCACAGACAACAGCTGACAGCCAGCGAGCTGGCAGGTATGTTCTTTGCCCGTTGGCAGATAACTCTCCGTTATTTTCACTATACCTTTGCTGAGTTTATGTTAGCACTATGTTTGCAGGAAAGCTACACCTACAAACTCACTGGCATTCTCTAGAAAAAGCATTGTGTGAATACTTAGGTGCCCTTGTGACTCTAAGGCTTGTAAGTACAAACTACAGTGTGCTCCTGGATGTAAAACATACCACAGTGCCAATACAAGTTACAGTACTATGACATATGCAGTGGAAAAAACACATATAATTCAACCGAGTCATATATGGAAATTTGAAAAGTGTGGAGTCAGTGTGAAATATGCTTTAATGATGTACATAATTGCTTAATAGCCTTTTCAGTGTTTTGTAAATGTAATATAAATCACTTAGATTTGCACCAAAAGGGCTAGTCTCCTTAGTAAAAACTAGTTAATTTCAAACGCAATAAAAGTAGTCTTTTTCTTTCTTTCTTTTTTAAATTTTTTTTCTGGCACTGCTTCTTTATCAAACCCACATTATAATTTATTATTCCAACTGTTGACTCCAACAACCCCATTTTTGTGATACCATCCGTGTCCACCCTTGACACTTTTCTGGAAACATCTCCTGATGTATATTCACCATAACTGTGACATCCCTTTTAGCCTTGTTTGCCTCTGCCTGCGCCATGAACAACTGTTTCCACTGTGATCTAACTGTACATTACCACTTCACCACCATACCGCAAAACTGTGGAAATCGCTGTTAAATGTACAGTGTGTTGTACATTTGGCTGAGTTTGCTGTCATGTGTTAACACATGAAGTCATGATGTCTTGTCAGGGAAGGATCCTAGCAAGGGAGCAACGTTGATTAATGTTGTGCTTTAACATCTGTGTTTGTCCACATCGGTACTGGTCTCTTGTGATTTTTTATACATAAATCGTGGCCCCTCCAGGTTCCAACATATTGATTTATGTGAGAATATCGAGTCTGGACTGTATAAACATTTGTGTAGGTTGTGTCAGTGAGTCTGTACCTGCTTTTTTTTAATGTGTGAAAGTGTACATCTGTGTGCATGTCGGTCCCCCCGGCTGTATATCTGGTTTTGTCACACCCCTAATTGCGTAGTGAATTCTGTGACCTCATGTGTTTACTCTGGGCTGACTCAGTGAGTACTGCTGCTGAAACACACAAGCGAGGCAGCTGAAATCCTATATTCCCTGGCCCAGATCGCTTACTAATGAAGACACACTTTCTGAGCAGCCTGCTGCTGCTACTGCTGCTGCTGCTGCTTTTTCCTTCTGCCTCGCTTAACTCTCGCTTATCACATAACAAAACAAACCTCAACCGCCGACCACCTTGGAGGAGGTTTGGGTGGTTTTCTGCCAGGCTGTTGATTTTTGTCAGTTTTCGTTATTAGCGAAGAGTTTTTTGTTTTGTTTCTTTTTTGCTGTCCTCACACCTCCACTATCTCATATTTCACACTTCTTCTTTGAATCTCAGTACCTCAGTTATTTATATAAATTTCCCCATCCTGAAACACTTCCTCTTTTCTTCTTTCAACCTCCTCTTGTATTCATCCGTTCAGTCCTGAATGTACTTTTCATTCCATCACTCCCCCTCTCCCTTTCCCTCTCCTTCTTCTCTCTGCTCCTGGATTCAGAGCTTGTTTACTCTCCCGGACCGCAGCACTGACTCGCATCCATGAAATGATGCAATTAAGGATCCCACTGGGGCTCAATCTGTCATGTTAACACATGCTAAACCCCCACAGAGAGCTGAGAGCAGCATTGAGGGTTGAGAGACAGGTAAGACTGACAGGGATGAGGGGCAGTGGTTAAAAAATGAGGGGAGCGTGTGTGTGTGTGTGTGTGCGTGTGTGTGTGTGTGTGTGTGTGTGTGTGTGTGTGCACCTTGTGCTGCAGAAGAATCAAAATATTACCAGGATAAATGATATCACATATGAAGGATGTTACAGAAAGAAAATATCTTTGTGGTTGTCAGTGTGTGTGTGCCTACATGTCATCTCACCACTCTTCCTATTTATTACTTGTTTTGGTTTATTCATGTGACCAAACTGTTGACAATACTACAGAGCATAGCAATAAATTCAATAGTACTGTATAGATTTAAAATGATCTAGAACATAGACTAAATTTCCCCTTTTATGCATGTTTTTCAAGAGCTACAGCACAAATAAAAAATGCTCAACACTGACTGAACTGTCTTAAAGGATAACTATTATGCTTTTCAGTCTTTTCTGACTTATAAATGCTGCTACAGTGTTGGATAGTTGTATTGAATGATGCCAAAGCTTCACATAATGAAGTACGTGCATTTGAAAGTGAGTCCTGCAGGCTGTATTCAATTGGCTCTGCACACTGTGTATCAGGACGTTTTTTTAACTGTTTTTACAGTGACTTTAATTCGTGCTGGACTTCCTTATAGGGGCATACCCAGACATGCCAGCTCATGCACACAGTGCTGTCTCTGTCCCCTCCCCCGCTCTGCTCAGACACCTCTGCACTCTGCTCCCTGCTGGATTCATTGTCATGACTTTGTTCGACATGGTTCCAATAAAGTGGTTCAGTGAATGAAGGAAAACTTGGTTAACTAACTTGGTTTAGCTTTCCCAAAGAGGCAAGCAAACTTGGCAAACTAAACCAACTAACTTGATTTAGCTTTCCCAAAGAGGAAAGCAAGAGACAGAAGTTGATAGCATTCCTGTTTCTTGCGGATTTATTCCCTGTCGATTTATTTCCTTCCTCAGCATGAGCACATTTGCTTGATGAACAGCTAAACTGCCGCTAAAGGACCGTTGTTCCCATGTTATTTTGCCGTGTTGAAGAGTTAGAAGAACAAGCTGTAAGTAACATGTTATCAGTGTCCTTGCTGTGTTTATTTTGTGTCAGTAATGGGGTTGTGAGCACAGACAAGTGTGGAGGCACGCACAGAGGAGGGAAAGGGAGAGGAGGAATCTACACAGACCGTTTTGAGAGATTGCAGAAAGTAGAGGGAAGAGAGAGGGCGAGAGTCACAGTTTTCTGAAGATATACAGACTTTACTGTTCATTCATTTGTGTCTAGCTTCTCTATAGTAGTCCGAAATCAAAATCATCAACCCAAAAATGAGTATGATATGTCCTCTTTAAAGGAATAGTTTAGTATTTTTGAAGTGGGGTTGTAATAGGTAGTCATAGTCAGTCTATTACGTTCTGCAGAAGGCAGTCAGCGGTGTCACTTTAAGGAGAAGGAGGGAGAAATGGTTGCACTAGAAGTCAGCAGTGCACTGCTGTAGACAGGGTCAGCAGAAAAACAATTTTTAGCCACATATATAAATGCTTACATAAAACGTCAGCATGCCTTCAGCAGTATGCTAAATTTAGGATTTTTTCACCACTTTAGTTTGCCGCCAGATAGCCATTTATTTTGGCACCACATTTTTTTCGACCGTAGTCCCTTCATATTACTACATTCACTCACGCTGGCCTCTGAGACGCACCGTGTCACTACTCAAATCAGTTGTTTGGCTCAGATGGTAGCAAGACCAGACTGAAATAATTCCACACTGGCTTGCCACTTGGCAGTGGTGGGAAGTAACATAGTATAAATACTTTGTACTGTAATTAGGGTAGATTTTTTTTGTGTTAAAGAACAGCTCAGACAAATCCTACAGATTCTACCTTTAAGTTTAATAGTCTTTGCATTAAACTAATATAACTAGAGGTTCAGTTGGCTTTGCACAGAAATGGTGGGTAGAAATGTCTTTCAGAGGGATATTTCTTACTTTTATACTTCGAGTATATATCGGAACCTGTGCTTTAGTACTTTAACTTGAGTGAAGAAGTGAGTCACTGGAGTCAGTACTTGTACTTTTGCCAGTCTTTTTTTTTTTTTTCCACACAAGTATCTGTACTTCTGCGTTGGAGAAGAATGTGTGTATATTTGCCACCTCTGCTGCCTGGTTGCACGCCACAACCCATATGAAGAGTCGATGAAAAACAAGCACAGTCAATCTACTTCTGTGTTATAGGTGTGCTTATTCTTTTGATTTGTATTCGACAAGTACTGGATGCTACTAATGGACCTTGTCTTTAAAAAAACTTGCTAACCTGAGTTTCTATGTCCTTACTTGCTGCAAAGCGCTCATGATTGTTAATGTGTCTACATGAATCAGTTTCATTCGACTTATGACTGCTCCTCAGCCACTCCCACAGAGTATTCTTGCTCATTTGTTGTGTCTTATCAGGATAAAGAAAAAAAAAGCAATAGAAATATTATTTAAAAAAGAAATCAAGACTGGGAGTGAAATGTGCGACTATGAGAGTGTGCACAGTAGCATAAAGGCCCTTACAGTGCAAGTCATATGTTTCTGTGTGTGTTTCCAAGCTATAATCAGTGTGCATGTGGCTGTCAAAGACAACACATCGCTCTCTGTCTGCTTCCCCTCTCTGTGATCCTCAGCCGGGCTAGGTAAACAACTGATGTCTGCTGGAATGGACCACCTAGGTATAATTTTCCATGTCGGGGTATCCCCTCAAAGCAAAGCAAGGAAATTTTCCGAAACACATTAAGAAGAGTTATGCAAATGGTTTACGGCAGCGCTCGTGTGGCTGTATTGTTATATTAATCTGTATACACTGTGGCTCATCTTGGCAGGGCCCTTTGTTTGCCTTCACTCTTAATCTGCAGGGCTCATCTCAAGCTTACATCATTGAGAGTCAACAGAGGGACATCCGACGCAGCCTTACTGCTAACACTCAAGCTAACACTGGGGTCAAATTGTGTGTGTATGTGTTTGTGTGTGTCTCTGCCTAAGTGTGTGTCAACCAAAGAGCCCAAACAAAGCCAAAAAAGGTCTAGCAAGTTGACTTTAAGTGTCCACTGATCCTCCTGACCACTGCAGCAGAACAAACTATTGTAATCTATCCTGATATCTGTATGTTCACTTTGTAACCAACATATATTGTCTGATGACCATGTCTTTGTGCATAGTTGCTCTTTAAACAGTCCTGCCAGAAGGAGAAGAAGTAACAGTGAAAGGAAAAGAAAGTAAAAAACAGATATGCTTGCAAAGATGTGGTTTCCACCAACTGAAGTGGGGCCATAGCTTGCATCAGCCCTCTGTCCATGTTTGTGTGAGTCCAGACAGTGAATTCTGCCAGATGCCTACCACCATGTTATCTGTACAGGCGCGGTCCGTTCTACTGCACTGTGTGGGCCAAACAGTTTATCAAACACTACGAGCACAGAGGTTGAAGTCTTGCACAACTGATAGCACACACACACACACTAGACACACACTTGCACGTACACTAAAACTGAGAACACACATGCATAGGGACAAATGCACACCACTTTAAAGCAGCAGTTGGTGGTCCCAGTGTAACACGGTGGCGGGACATACAACAGTTACATTACTTGCCCCGCTGTCAATTTGCCTTTTTTAATAACAAGGCTGTTGAACAGACAGACACTACAGTTACATCCTGATGTAGGCCTCTCTAACCTCTCTCAGCAAAGCCAGCAGCTGAGTCGCAGCACAGACTTGCCAGAGACACAGTGACATTTCACTTATCCACGACTTTCCCAAACTCTGACCTGAGGCATCATAGCGCAAGCTGGCATCTTACTTTCGGTCGTCTAACATTAGCTAGCTAGCTCATTTGCAGAAGTTATCTCCTGCAACTTTAAAACAGACAAATCTCACAGATGGTTATGTGGATCTGATTATCGAACAAGTACCAGGGATAATACAGTGAAAGTGCCACATAAGTCTACCTTAACA
The DNA here is from genome assembly GCA_029874485.1 of Naso brachycentron. Taxonomy (NCBI): domain Eukaryota; kingdom Metazoa; phylum Chordata; class Actinopteri; order Acanthuriformes; family Acanthuridae; genus Naso; species Naso brachycentron. The sequence continues at coordinate 3,729,743 of JAQFJA010000020.1, forward strand.
GAATGGGTTGATGGTATTAAATTATGGACTGACATCAGCTACATTGATATCGTAAACTACTTTGTTTTCAGTGAGGGCATTGATGGCGAGGAACTCAGAAATTACAAAAGCACAGAGACCCATTGCCTCTGGCAGGAAAGTCATGGATAAAATGACAAGAGTAAGGAGATTTGACCAGCAGATCCATGACGGAGAATTAGTTGTCAAAGTGAAACACAAAAGGCTACTACTGCTACTTCAAAATACTTTGGAGGCAAAAAGAGAACTTGAAAACTTGAATGAAAGGGAAGGACTTTTTAATGTGAAGCTGCAGCTGTAAATGTTCAGCTTGCATTAGCAGCAACTTACAGTGTTGGGGGCAGTGTTACAAAATGATGAGTAATAGTACTTGGATTACTTTTTTGATGTAATGAGTAACCTAATAGATTAGGTCCTGCAATTTAAGTAATCAGTTATTTAGTTACGTTTTCAATAATAAGTAATAAGTAATCTGTTACTATTTTTTTTTAAGGTTTCCCTTTTTGCCACAAGAAAAGCTGCCCCAAATTTGCACCGTTTCTGTTTCTCTCATACTTTATGGCAGGCGGGCAGAAAGGCACCTGGCTGCGTGCTGAGACTGTATTACTGCGCATGTCTGCAGAAAACGGATTATACTTTACTACAAGGACCCGGCAGCTCAGCGAGCGAGATGGTATTTATTGCAAAAGGGACGGCACTCCTAACCACTCCATGGCATGTTTTGAAAACATAAGAAGAGCATGAGGCTCAACACGTCACTCATTTTATGGATGTACTAATTTTCACGTCAAGGAAGCCATAGTGAGCAGACTTTTCTTGTTATGTTTTGTAAACATAAAACATGAATGAAGTGTTGTGAAAGGAATATTGCCGTCAGATTTTGTGTCTTAGAATGCTGCCATTCAATGTCAGGAGAATCAATACATTTTAAAGAAGACATGCATTATTTAAATAATATAAGCAGCATATGCGCAAGGAATATCTAAGAGGTTTTTTATTTTTAATAACCCATGAGTACTCTATCGAGTGACTTTTCTCAGTATGTAACACTATAATGTAACAAATTACTTTTTTTGGCAGTAACATTGTAATGAAACAATATGTATGGCAGTATGGCATAAATCTAAACAAAAAATGTTTTTATTAAATGTAAGGTAAACCATTCCTATAGTTTAAATGACAAGCTTTTGGCATCCTGGGTTGATGTGAAGAAGGAAGGATTGGTGCGATTTGGCCATTGCTACTGTATGACAGGGTTAGAAGAAGTGTGTTCACATTTAGGTGCCATACTTAATACACTGCAAGCAGCTGTTAACATACTGAGTGGCACCACATGCACTGATGAGGCCTGTGTCTGGAATAACTGTCCAGCATTTTGGTAAGAAAATGGGGAAACTCGGGTAGCAAACAGTAGCAAACCAGCAAGGTGGTTGTTCACGTGACCTCTTTTTTGTCTATGTGGCTGTGACATCACGAGAAAGTTATGAATTGGCAGAGAAATTTCATCACCATGGCAACCCTAGCAAACACTGTACTGCTCTCTCCTCCTGCACTGAACGCAACACTCTCTGTCACGTAAAGAGACACGTCTGATCGATTTTCATCTGCAATGGTGCGATGAAGACACCAACTACCATGAATCCATGCTATTTCATAATGTCATCAATCCCCATCCTTTGTTATTGTTTTGACTGAGAGCTGGAAGAAATTGCATATTGTTTAATTCCTTTAGCATTAAATATCATATGCAAAAACTCAAAACTTGCTGAGTCAGTTTTAAGGAAGGGGTTTTTTATTTTAGAAAAAAGGAAAAAAAAAACATGCCTGACTCTTGCTAAGGAAATCAAAACCACATTGTTCATTTTTTGTGTGCTGTGCTAAAGATAGCACACACAATCCAAAACGCTGACAACAATGCCTCCGTGTTTGTTTTTTCCAAGTTACCACTGATCATGTAAGTCTCTGTGAGATCCAAAGAATTACTTCCCTGAAAAGGTATGAGTATGAGGAAAAATGCCAAGAGTGAGGTTCTGTGTCTTTATGATAAGATAAGCTCATCACCTCCGAGCTTTAGCTCTGTGCTTACTACAAAAAAAACAAGAAAAATTAACAAATTCTCTGTATAAACGCAAATAATGTTGAACTGTCCCTTTACAGTCTAAAACTTAATTAAGTAATGCTTTTCAATGAGTCAGCATTGAAAGTTTCAGTCTTCTAACTTGTCTAAATGATCAACATTCTGAGTATGACAAAAGAAGGAAAATCAAATCTTGGCAAACAAAAAGGTGATTGTTTATGGCTCTGATATCATAACAAATTGCAACAGTGACTGGCCTCTCAATCAAACGTACACAAAATCATACAAATGCACCTCCATAGCACCAACTCAAGCGTCAAAGAGCACTTTACAAAATGAATCATAAATAAATCAAGTCAGTGTTGTTCCAGAAATGGAGGATTACAGGGTGAACATGCCATTCTTCTCTCTGAAATATTGAACTGAACAAAAAATATTGCTTATTCCCTCTCAGAAAATATTGCCCATTCATTCTCTTCAGTGCCACATAAGGTAAAAACACATATGGTGTATAATTTTCTTTGGTGAAGCTGTGGTGTGTTTTGCAGGGCTTAGTGTTCTTCTGTGGTACTGCCTTGCCTTTGCCAAAGACCTAATCCTCGTTTTGGTACAGAGACTGCCTGTGGTGTCGGTGTACTGTGTGCATCCTAATCTCTCCAAAGCTCTGTGTCTAATGGCTGCATTGCCTCTCTGTACACTGTGTACTTCCAGTTAAGCTATAGCCTAACAAGCATGGCAAAGTGGTGACAGGAAGAGGTGGTTTCACAAGTAGACTAGAGAGAAAGGAAGGAAGAAGGGAAGGAAGAAAGAAGGACAAGACTGAAGGAAGAAAGGGGAAGGTTGGAAGGAAAGATGAAAGAGGTGAATGATGGAAGAAGGCAAGAAAAAGGGAAGGAGGAAGGAAGAAAAAGCTGGGGGAAGGAACGGGGGAAGGAAGGAAGGAAAGAAGGAATGAAAGGAGTGAAAGTAGAAAGGAAGGGATGACTTAAAGTAAAAGTAAGAGGTCAAAGATGGACAGAAGATAGATGGGAAGGGAGAAAGGAAGAAGGGTAGGAAGAGGGGAAGATAGGAAACAAGGAAGGAAGAAGGCTATGAAGAAAGGAAGGAGAAAGGGAGGGAG
>JAQFJA010000020.1:3758828-3770146 GCA_029874485.1 Naso brachycentron
AGTGTGCAGGATATGGAGAGAATTTTGCTGGAAGGATATTGTTAGACTTTTTATATCTCCAAAGATTAGGAGGAAAATGATATCCATCCAACAACCATGTTGGAGGTAAAGTGGCCCCATGGACGCAGACCATATGCATATATTTTAGACTTGTCAGAATATGAAAAGACATTGGGACAACATATGGATGAGTCTAAATAAAATATTAGGATACAAAACACACACTGCATTGTACGTAGGAAATCTGACACAGGATATCATTCAAAAAGAAGATAAATACTTGATCAAAGCGTTATTGTCAGCAAGTAAGAAAGCAGTCACAAGATCATGGTACAAAGTAGATCCTCTGACCGAGCAGCAGCGGCTGTACGTTGTAGAGGAGATATTTTGTAATGGAGAAACTCATATATGTTCTAAGGTTGCAAGAGACACAATTCAATGAGAAATGGGAAAAATAGACTGATTACAGGGCCCAGAGAGACGACATCAGCAACAGCACCGGACAATAAGGACTTGAAGATTATATAAAGAAATGTAAAATGGATGCTGTGCCCTGACACTGTAACTGTAAAATGAAAAATATAAATAAAATATAAGTTTAAAAAAAATAACATGTGATTATGTTACAGTGAAATCTGCAGCTTTAAATACATAGTACAGCTGATGCTGACGGAAATGTTGTTAGTTTTATGGTATTTGGTCATTAAACAAAGAAAACACTGAGTGAAAAGTTAAGGGATCACCAGATTTATTGGAAGTCATCCTCTGAAAAATGCCAATTTCTGTATAGAATGTCATAGTAATCCAAACATACATTTTGATATCCAAAATTTGGCTATGGCTTTTCTTAAAATAAACAGAAAAAATAATCGTCTTATTTATGTTACAAGCCGCAGGAAAGATGAACGCTTGACCTTACATGTGCACTATAATATAAAATGTTAAAAGCTTCAGTCTAGAAACATTAAAAAAAATGATCAGTCCAATTAACAGTAGACAATTAAAAAATACATCCGCCTGTGTCACACATTTGACAGAAATATCTGAAATATAGACATTAAATCCATTTAACAGTGTTATTTCATCCATTTTTCATGACATCCATTTACAGCCCTTCTGCTGTCTCTGTGACATCTGACCTCTGTGTGCTTTTTCCACCAGCGTAATCATTTTTCGCTGCAAACAATCAGTCATCAGCTTTGTTCAGAGAGCGGTCTATTTTTGCCCTGCAGGTCTGTCTTTGGAGGCCAAACCAGGAATAGGTGATGTCATGATGGCTATCACTTACAATGCTCCTGCCAGCTCCAGATGTACAGACCCCCCTTCTCTCCTGAGGTATGACCTCAGCCTGGGAGTACAGAGGGAACATCTGCGTGATGATCTGGTAAGCAGGATGCAAGTTTGATCTGATGCAACACATTACACTGGAGAGAGCTTTCTTGTGTGATCGAGAGGAAAAAATCTATGATTGTGCTCTCTCTGTGTAGCGCTTGAAGTAGTTCAGAAACAAGAAGACTAATTAAATTCTTTTGGACTCAGAGAATATTAAAATATACTAAATTATGTTCAATAAGCGATGGTGAAATTTTAGGGCCTTTTTGCCCATTAAATGTGTAAATTTTGCTCAAGACAACATGAAAACACTTACAGCAAGACAACCAGCAAATCCAATATGCAGGCTACTGCTGGACATTGTAACCCTGACAAAAAATCTTTTATAAGGTGTCCAGTTCACTGTAAAACATGTTGTTAAATTAATGTTTTTGTTTGTTTGTTTTTTGTTTTTAATCAGGTGCAGAAATTCATTCTTGACTTTAGAATTTGGCAAAAACAAAAATCACTGGGAAATGTTGCTGGGCAATCCTTGCATGTAATCCTTGAGTTAAGATATTAAAGCACGATGTAACATCAGTGTGCCTCGATGCTGGTAGGCAGATTCTGTTACCTTTGTCTCTCCCTGTTTCTGGTCTTTGTGTTCATTTAAGCAACCAGCTGCTGGCTGAAGCCTTGTATTACCATATCACGTGTGAAAGTTATAACAATCTTTGCATCCAACTTTTTAAAACAAAATAAATAAGCATAAGTATTTCCTGGAAATGAAAGCAAAAGCCTGAAATTTTATATATCCTCATGCCTTGTGAGAGTAACCTTACACCTTAACCGTACCTTTACAAATTGATGGAAAAGGAGATTAAATTCAGTTTTGCTAGAGACCTTTTTTGCAAACAGTCTTATGGAAATTTTTGTTTTTAGATTCTCAGTTCTCAAGAACAGTATAACCAACGCATGTTGTAGATATTTTAGGATGTTAGCATAATGACTCTGAAGTCTGCTCCATCCCTTTTTACTGTCTCCTGAAGGCAAAATCGGCAAAATGTTATTTCTGAGCTGAGCTCAAAGGATCTTCAAAGGTATAACATGTCAAGCACAAATTCATGAATCAAAGGAAGCCGCCCTGGACTGGACGCCAAAACTTTTCAGGTATAAAACAGAATACCCTTGGGCACTCAATTGAGTCTGTGTCTTTTCAAAATAAAAGGAAATTTTCACCAACAAGGATAAAACCCTCAAATGCAATATACGTATGACATGCCTCTGAGTGCACCTGTACATTCAGGGACAGCTGGCCAAGATACAGGTGCACCGTCATGTGTCAGCACTGAACAAACAACGGCAGTTGGCTGAAGTTCATCGTGTCACCACCCTCTTGTGCAAAATGTGCCACGAGAGCTTTGACTGACAGCTGTGCTAGCTAGAGTTAACTGTCCCACCGAACAAATGACTGTGACAGCTGCTGTGAGACCCTCCCCAAAGTTTGGACACTACCACTCAATAAACCAAGGCAGACCACCCTCCATTCTGATCCCGGGAATCTCTTCACTGGAGGTGAACAGAATCTTGAGTGTGTGTGTGTGTGTGTGTGTGTGTACATGTAAGTGCATGTAAGTGCGTGTGGGGGGCTGCAGACACAATCCTCAAGGGAGTCTCACTTTACACAGAGGGTTAAGATTAAAAATACAGCTTTGTCTGGGACCAGAGGACCAGCAATCAAACCTCTTAAATACCTGTGAAAACAATCACTTAAGTGTGTTTGAGAGACAATTTAAAAAAGTGTCAGATAAAGTGTGAGTCTGTTCATCATGCAAGCAACTTATCACACCTGGAAATGGACATATCTTGACCATAAAATGACAAAATGGCAGGCCAGTAGGACCTGAGGTAGTGCCCCCCTCTGATTGGTGCATCCTCTGTCTCTGTGCGATGAAGGTAGAAGTGGAAAGCCGAGAGCCCCTGGAGACAGCATTCAAATATTACCACCCCAGACATTATTTCTAGAAGGACTTGCAAAAAGCCATGCCAAATGAGCCCCCCGTTTGAAATGTGAGCGGGCTTGATGCACTGCTGCCATGCCTCGCATTGCTGCAAAAAATTTGATGGGGCTGCTGAGAGCCCTCGGATAGCAAAATGAATCGCATGTGTGAAGGAGTGTCATCTAAACACGCGTGTCAGTCATCGTAAGGCATTTCCACCCCATGCTAATTCATGGAAGTCTATGGAGATAATGTTGTAATCAATCCGAACACTGAGTCCACTCTTCCTCCGTCTGGTTGGATACAGGCAGCGCTCCAAAGTTTTTAAATGGCTCCCTGAACCCTGACCTAAAACAGCCTACTACTGTGTACTGTGTACTACTAAGTGGTTTGAATGTTAATGTCATGTCTTCACTGTTTACATGCAACATGTTGACCTTGTAGTTCTTGTCCTGTTTTTGAATGAGGGAACAGAGAAGTATTTGACTGTTTCATGAGACGGAGCTCATCTTTTAGCAGAAACAAACGTTTTCTGCCCGTCAGCATGATTGTGATTTCTGCACTGGACACAAGAACAGGACTTACTGCCAAAGAAATATTGAAGTGACGGGATGAGAAATGAAGTTTGGCCATGCCATTTTATCCATGAGCTCTGGGATCAGTGTGTGTGACTAAATGATGTAAGCCCAAAGGCACTTATGAGCTTTGTGAAGCTTTAAACTGAAATGAAAAAGAAATTAAATGCTTCAGCTATGACTTCTTGCTGTCGGTGTATGCACTTTTAAATGCTCACCCAAAGAAATCCTGAGGTTTCTCTACTTTATTTCTGTTTAAGTTGTCTTTTTTTGTGTGTTTTTGGAGTTTTTCCTGATCTGGCTCAAAGGTCTACACATACTTAATACCTCATGTTTTACAGATGGTGTGGCCCTCATAGGAGAAAGATGTAAAATGTCATTCTGTTAGTTAAAAGGCAAATGATAGAAGCTATTAGTGTTGCAGAAATCTGCTGTTATAAACCTCATTGAGAGCGATGTTAAACTCTTGACAATCCAGTTATGGCTAATGTTTACTCAACATTAACTCCAACCGGACTGGATTAGTAGTTAAAACTCTTGTGGTGCTGTCAAGCATGCAGTTTGGTAAGGAATAAAAAAAATAAACATTTGTTGCCTTTTAGTTTTGGTGTCGTTCTGTTTTCTATTGGCTTTGATGAAGGTGTCAAGAACTTTTTACATAACCTTAACTTGTTTATTGCAGAGTCTGCCATTTGGCAGCTATTTCTGTCTTTCCCCTCTGATATCTGCGTGTCACTGTTTTTTTTGCAAGGGAACAGTAGCTGCATGATGGCCTCTGTGCAGCCAAAACCACAATGATTAGCTTAAAGAAATTGCACTATGTCAGAATGATAATCTATGAAAATTTTTGGATTTTACATTAGTTTTCTTCACGATTTATTATTTAAAAAATCTCAGTTTTATCAATATGAAATCCCAACCTGTGCTGCAGTTTTTATTGTTACTGTGTTGCAGCGACCATTAATGAATTTTTGCCTGCTCTGAACACCATGAATATTCCCAGACGTGGATGTTTGAGGATCTACCTAAGCCAGTGGCAGCACAATATGTTTGCCATACATGAGTTGGCCAGAGCTTATGTCCCCATGCAGCAGAAGGACCTTGACAGGACCATATTTGCCTCATTTGAAGACAGCCTTCGATTTCTGCCACAGTCATGTAATGTGTTTGCAGGACAATATAGAAATCAGGTTGCTGCACAAACTTGTCTTACCATTTGAGAGTCATTTTATCTCCCTATGGATTGCCATGGCTTTAGATTTACAGGCTGCTTGCTGTATCTGTTACAGCCACAGCACAGGTTATCTAAGGTTGGTTCACTACAGGACACATACTAAAAGTTAGTGTGGCAGACGGCAGAGAGACGGGACAGAGCCTACCTCTCTTTTTGGCCCTTTCTCTTCTCCATCAGTGGTTGATGTCCTGCTGTGTGATGGCTCAACAATGAGGACTGTCAGCTGATTGCCGCCACATTCAGTCCTTACCATTACAGCGTAAGGCCAGTTTAAAGATGAGAAATAGCAGCAGCCTCTCTTTTGTCTGCGCAGAGTATGTGGGAAACACATTTAGCTGTTTCAATAGGATAGTAACATCTGAATAATCAAAGTAAGAAGCATCCATTACAGCATCAGCTGTCATAGCTGCTACTGCAAGAAAGAAAACCTCTCTGTGATAGTTTGGTTGGCTTCCTCGACACTGACATTATCATAACAATTGTATTAAGAAAGTCTGAAACAGCAGTATTTGATTTTCATCTCTAGTGCTCACACAACCCTGACTGAGCTGTCACATTAGTGAATTAATGAAATATAAAAAATGGTTTGCATCATATTAGCCTTTTTTAAAATGCTCATATTTGATTCATGCCTGCTTTATGCACCATAAAGACGGTGTCCTGCAGGATTGGGAAGGTTACTTTGGAAATGTAATAGGTTACATATCACTAGTTATATTATTTTAAAAATTAATAAGTAATGCAACTACTTCAATTACTTTATCAAAGTAATGAAGCTTATTACATTTGATTGCTTTTTGATTACTTTTCCAAATTTCTAACAAATGTTTTCAGCTGGTTACCATTTTTATATGTTTAAACCAGGCAGTGGCAGACGTGTGGCGCTGCAAATTCACACAAGAGAACCAATCAGAAGCATCAGAGTGGCATCAAACTTTGCTAAACAGCCTTGACTGGAAATGGCAAAAGAAGGCATTGTGCACATCAAACACATGTAAAACAACATAATGAATATTATTCAACATATAGCCTAAGTTTTTTACAACAAATAATCAGATGTAACCCCATTTGTGATCATTAACATTTTCAGAAGTTACTCATTTAAAAGCACATTCTTTCTCGGTAACTGTAGGCTAACTGACTACAGTCACATTTATGTTGTAATTAAATCATCTAGTTTCTTTACATGTAACTAGTTTCTCCCCAACACAGGTGTCCAGTATTTCCAGTACAAATCTTTCTGGATATATTAATAAATATTTGCTAGCCTCAGTGTGTAGGTCAACAAGTATATGAATAAAATATTTATTATTTCCCACTTGCAATCCACCGTAGGCTAAGTAAACGTCATTTTTCATCATGTAATCCACTGTAATAGTAAAGATGTGTGTTGATGCCGACGATTATTAAAGTAAACTGTGTTTATATTGGTTGAATATCCTGTTATTCTGAGATAAAATGCCATAAAACTCAAAGGAGTCAGTGGGAAACACAGTAGCCTCTTCCTCACAAGCAGGCATACAAATGTCTGTGGTAAATTGAATGTGCAGTTGCTCATTTTGTGTGTGTGTGTGTGTGTGTGTGTGTGTGTACACATGTGCGTGTATCATAGGGAATCCTTCAAATGAAAAAGTTTTGGGGATCCTTCTTTCTATTTCTACACACAATCATCATCGCCTTCATCATCATCCTCCTCTTCTCCGCCCCTCACACCCCCTCCTCGCACTATTTTCCCAGATTTATTCACGTGCAGCTCGCTCTCGCCTCACTCAGACATTCTGTCGCCAGCGCCGTGACGTCACTTATGCCAGGAGCATCCTCCGCTCTAAACGTTTCCCTCCGCCTGTCTTCAAGATAATCTAGTCCCCCTCCCCCTCACAGCAGCAACCCTGAACTTGGCTTGAGAATTTTTTTTAAAAAACAGAATAATAATAATAATCGATATCACATCAGACGTGTTTTATTTAAAGATTTCTCTTATTTGACACATTGTTTCTAAACATTTAAATAAGCATAGGCTCATTACAATGTAATAGCCTATTACTATTTACAGGAATGCCATGTGAGTTATTGAGTACTTTATTGTCCTTGCAAGGCATTTTAACTTTTACATTTTAAAAGAAATTTGCTTTGTATCCATAAAACCCGCGTGACTTTTTGCCTTATGAGCTCAGAGATTATTTTCTCCTCCGGCGACAGGTAGCCTAACTCGCCTCATCTCTGCTGATGTAAACTAAAATATTCTCTGATATTCAAACACATCTCGAGCTAGTCTGAAATCTCTCAAATGTTGGTTACCGTAATTATGATGCGCACGTGGCTTATGACTGATAAAGCTCACGTCTGAGGAAATGAGTAGCTTATCATGTCCTCTGCAGCTGTTGCGCTACCTGTGGGCTATTTTCATGTACTATCATGCAGTATTATGGAGGCGGTTTGAAGAACTGTCGAGGGTTTCACTTCTGGCATTGCAAGATACACATCTTTACACCCACTAGAGGAAAAAATCACGGCGCTGAACCAGTTGGGTGCATGCAATATTGTGCTGAGGTGAGAAGTTTAGATGACGGCGTGTGTAGGCATGCTCCAGCCGCTTATCCCTGCTCTTGGACACTTTTGTTCTCCTGACAACATAAAAAGTGCTTATCATATCACAATCAAAGTAAAAGGAGACCTCAGAGGCAGGCTTAACACAGTGCAGTTCAGGAGTTCACCAGAGAAAATGCAGGTTTGCCTTACTGTCATTTCAAACTAGGCCTTCTGCAGAGCCAAGTTTGGAGAAAAAATGTTTTTATTAAGCCTGAAGTTAAAACACAGCCCTAGCAAGAAAGGTGTTGCAGCAGTGTTAGATGATTTTTGATGCATTTTTGTTGGCCTATTAGGGGGATAGAAGTGAAGGGTCACATTTGGAAAAGTCCTGAAATCCCCAGATTGTGCAATTACTGCTGGTACATAGCAAAAAAAAGGCCAAAGTCAAACAACTGGGCTGTATCACGTTTTGCAGGGATTTTCTGTTGACACGTTAAGTACAGAGACCCCCTGTGTGCTCTCGTTCTTTTTAAACTGCAATTTCCCACATCCATCGGGCACATTTGTAGGAGTCAACACAGACATCTGCAAAGAAACTCCACTGGTGTGAAACTTCTCGAATTAGCGAGAAAAAAACTCATCCTTTAAGGGTTACATAACGCATTTCCACGCTGAATGAAAATGTTAGATGTGTGAAAAGTAGGTCTTGTTATTGTCGGGGCTGCATCTGGCGGCGTGATACTGCCGCTCAACGGAGGGTGAGACGGCTCCGCGACTCCCTGACGCCAGGCCGAGCAGAGCCAAGACAGGCAGAGAGGAGAGACAGAGTGAGAGTGAGAGGGCTGCAGGGAGAGAAAAAGGTACTGTGAACTTTGATTTAATTCTTCAACGTGCTAAATGAAAAGTTTCTAAGTCTGTATTTTCAGCTGTTGTGCCATGTTTAGCTCTGTTTGAAAGGAAGTAGTTCCAACGGTTATCAGCTCAGCAGTGTGTCAGTTGGCAGCTTCAAACTTTTTTCCTCCTTTTACTCACAGTCTCAGACGGGGGTTACAACTGCAGCCACATTTTCACGAAGACGTAAAGTAATTGTTATCCTAGCTGTTACATGTTAAAACAGCAGTGTTATGATGAAGACTTACGGTAATTTTGTAATTATGTAGTAGGCAGGCATACTGAGAGTACTGAAAAAACTTAAGTTTTAGAGCACCGTGTTGAAAGTCGTGCTTTTGGACATGAAAACTGCTAATAATTGTGGCTAAATAACTCTCAGCTGATATAATTTGAAACGCTGGTAAATGTATGGGCATGCTGCAGGATACAGTGATCATTCAGGAGGGAACGAGGACTGAACTGCAGCTAATAAACACATGGTAGGGAGATATTTGGTTTATTAATCAAAAGGATGTGGGCAAAAAATGTGAAAACGCTGTCCTCTTTTTGCTAAAGCTCACGGAAATATCTTCAACTTTCTAAAACCAAAAGATGATCACTTTACAGTGATATGAAACAGAGATAAGCAGTGAATTGTCACGGAAGCAAGACATTAAATAGTGAGTGTTTTTCCATGACAGATAACTTAAAACAATTAAACTGTGACATAGACTGTTGATGATCAAGTTTCTGATGATCAGCTAATCCATTAATCTCTCTAGCTCTAGGCTATTTAGTGGTCTTTTTGTGTCACAGGCTTGTAAGCTGATCTTGCACTGATGTCACTAAACAGGGTGCAAAATATTTTTTTTTGTCCACTGACCAAATGGCTACTGAAGATTACAAGCCACCTTTTAGATTACCATTGTGTTTTTGGCTATGAGTGAAGCAAACCTACCAGCCACTTGCATATCTTACCAGATTTTGGCTAACCACATTTCTGCCCCTTCACAAGACCAGTGTTGTCGAATGAAGAAATGCACATGCAGTATATTGCGCCACTCTGATTACACATTCTCGTGTCATCTTTTTACATCTTTGCACTTTACCTACTAGGTTTCATTATTACACCATCTTTTGGCTGATGGAGACTTGTCCAGACGTTGCCAACCACTGCACCAGTGGGTGTGACACTGTCCAGTGTGTGGTTTTGGTTATGTCAGTGTGATTATGAATTTGTGTCTGTGTAAGTGTGCACACAAAAGAGAGGGAGAAAGAGAGAGAGTGAGAGAGACCTACAGCAACCAAGGCTAGATCTCCTGACATTATTGAGGATGACATATCAGATTACCCAAAGGACAGGAATTTGTCCTTGTCCATGACTTACTCTCAATTGTTTTATCAACCTGCATTCTCAGGGTATATGGCTTTAAATTCTAGTAGAAAAAGAAGGAAATCAAATAAATGGTGTTATTATGCGATTAAAATGACGGGGTTAGTTTTACATCATGGTGAATCCCCTTTGATAAATGGCATTGCGGTTTGATTGTCACATGCCATTATCAGCTTCATTTCCTTCTTTATACGTCCAAAACATAACTGAAAACATTTTATTTGCCCTCGTGTCTCCAAGTGAAACAATCGACTATCCACTGTGGTCATAGCAAAGGCAGAGAACTATACGTTAGCAGCGTTCTCATATCCAGAGAGCCGGTCACAACAGTAGTGAACGACGTCGAAACCCTCCCATCCTTTGTGTCTGTACAGCCGGAGCAACATAGCCTGCCATGTGTCGGGGTGAGGTGTCCACCCTAACACAACACTAACCCAACACTGAGTGCCATGCGTGGTTGAGATAGCTGCTTGAAACCCCATGTGTTTGCTAGTTATGTCTGGAGTCGTGTGTGGACTGGTGTGTCTGGGACACATGAATCTGATCCCAGCGCAGCCCTTCAAACTCAGGACAATACTGACTACAATGTTGGTGACAGAGGATTTTCTACTGGTTTTTTTGTCCAGTGTTGGAAGTATTGTGACAGCTTGGTTTTCCTCACTTGTATGCCAGTGTGACCTTAGTTCTGTACTAGGTCAGAGCTGTGTGTGCGCTGTTGTTTGTAAGGGAAAAGTGACCCCAGCGAGTTAGAAGAGCCTCATAGGTCAATGCCATGTCTGGTCACTAAGGGCAGCACCTTATGTCTGACTGTGGTTATTTCAAGCTTTGCTCTTTGACCGTTTCATAAGGAATGAGTGGCTGTGGTAAATATCTGTATTTGCTGCCTACAAGGGCTTGCAAGTAAATCTTAATGTTTTTTTGGAAGAACTAAATCAGCAGAGGCTGAGCACAGCAGGACAAGCTGATACATCAGCTAATATTTTGTTATTAAAATGTATGGATATGTATTTTGGCCAATAGTCTAACAGAAATTGCAGCACAGATATCACAAATATGCCTATATCTTGTCTTAGCGAGTTTGTCCAGCAGAGAGCACTGGCAGATTTATTTTTCATCTGTAAAATGTGCCACACAGTAATTTGGTCACAGTTCCTTTGTAACAACGTTTTAGGGATTCTGTTATCCAAAAACTTGAATCTGAGTGTCAAAAAATTGTGAAATGCTGGCATTAAATGTCAGCTCAGACTTGTTACATTTGCGTTCATGTTCTTCGATGAGAAAGCTTCTGATTTAGAATTAAACTTTGCCAATGTAAGACATTTTTTATATGGACAGAGTTGATGTTCAACTGCTTATGTTGTAACCCTATTTAACATTTGAGAAGTTTGGCATCTTATGTGAAATTA
>JAQFJA010000020.1:3819142-3831989 GCA_029874485.1 Naso brachycentron
GTGTGGAGATATGTAAGGACGATGAGTCTAAACTCAAAAGCTAATATCAGTGTGTGGTGTGTGTGGATGTTGAGATCAACAGATGGGCTTTATGTCAGCTTGACAGGCCTGAAATGGAACATAAACGTGTCACAGTACAACAAAGGCTCCTGTGGGACTGGAGTATGGAGATGGAGAGGGAGCATGTGAGGAGACTAGAGCTACAAAAACAGTCAATAGCGAGAGTGTTTCCATCTAATTATCAAGCAAATTGGAAGCAAACTTTTGAGATTTTGCAAAACAAGAAAAAAAGAATGAAAATTAGGGGTGCTTCCATCAACGGTGTAAAGCTGGGCTTCAAAAAGTGTAATTTTTTTTGTCGGCAGAGGCTAAGTCTTGCACAGCTGCAATAAACAGAGAAGATAATGTAGAGGTTGCAAATTGAAAAAAGAAACAAAATAAGTCACCTTAGCCATTTTCAAGAGAAAAACATCTTCTCTATTTCACATTGTGCATGCACATTACAGTAACTGAAACCACTGAGGGAGGCCAGGTCTCCATCAGTGGTTTCAGGTATTATAGCTGAACACTTACTCAAACAGTTTTTCAGTTTTTGATTCTATCGAAATGGAGTCAAATTTAATTAGCTGTAGCGAGCACACCCATAGCATTGGTCTATGAATGTGTGTATACTATACTTGTCTTTGTGTGCGGTGTACTGAAAGGTTGAAGGTTGAGGGAGGGGAAGGCGGGTGGAGTTAGGAACCTCTGTCTGTACTTGCTTTCCTTACTTGAGCCCTCCGGAGGGGACGGTGTGGCACTTCTTGTGCTCCAGCAGCTGCTCGGGTGTCTTGAGGAACTTGTGGCAGACATCGCACTCAAACATTCGCGTGATGAGGTGGATCTGGAGGTGCCGTTCATACATGTTACGCGTTTTGCACACAAAATTACAGAAGACACACTCGAAGCCTGGAGAGAAGAGAAAAGGAGATGAGTTTAGAAGAAGTCAGTTGTTTAAATTATTTAGTTTAGAATCTTTTGGTGTAGAGTTTCTTATTATTTACTGATAAAAAAAAGCGGTTAAAGCTGATGCATGGGTGCTTCGATATCCTGAGTTTTAGGCCTGGCTCCAGAAACAATGGGCCTCATTCACCAGCCGTTCTTCAAAAGACATTTCCACTTAAACCCCACTTATGCGCTTTTCACAAAGATTCTAGCATTCCTTAATATTTTCCTGAGATTCGTTCTAAGTAAGAACAGAATCTAGGAACACTAAAGAGCACACTTCCACACATCTGAGTAATAACACGTTTGTGCAAAATAGTTGGTTGTCGTGTTTTCTTGAAACATTTTTTCATTTACTTTTTTAATTTGTTTCATTTTTTTGGAAAGGATTATGGCCTTTTCAGTAAATAAACTCACACTTCAATTTACTACTTATGATCATGTCTTGCAGTTATCAGCGTAACCCTCAGACACAGGGCCCAGGTCTGTGTCCAAATACGCAGTTGAGGGTGCATCTGAAAGGGCTCTCTCTCCTACTATAGCCCCATTTGCTGCTCACTTCCTGCAGCAGTACCTTCACCTCAGAAGCACTGAAGTTGTTTTAACGTTTTGAGTCCGATGCGCCATCTTTAGATTTCTGTTTTGGCATTCTCTCGACTTTTTTTTTTTTTTTATAATTCCTGTGTGTGACTTCTGTCTGTGCGTGAACATGAATCTTCAGTGTCATGCCCTTTGAAGGGCATTTGGGGGCGTTTGCCTATGCTAATTAGGAACAACTTCAACGCGCTTTTAATTTATGAGGTCAATGGCATTCATCTATTTAAGCCAACAGGTGCGAATAATTCTGTGGTTTAACAACACGTTCATAAATCTGATGTAGAGTTTTCCTAAAAACTATCTTAACAACAATGTGTGAGAGAGATTAAGAAAATATGAGAATAATGGTGAATGAGGCCGAATAGATTTAAAACTCCCCTTAATGCAACAATATTTTATATGATAAATGCCTACATCTTTCAAACTCCACACACCAACAGCTTCATTTGGTCTGTCACATAGTGCGAGCAGATTTTTGAACTAGGAGCCTGTTGGTCACCAGCTGTTATCTTTGCGAAGTGAACAGTGATACTTTATGGCTTGACAGCAACAAACAAAACACGATGCGGCAGCTGATCTTCGTCGCAGCGTGTTCTTTGTTGTCAGTTTGGTGTGTAGGAGCCTAAATTTGTAATTTTGACTTTGTGATCTTCTTTTGGTTTGAGGTGGGCAGGGCCAGTTTTAGTCAGAAGATGTTGCATGTTTACATGCACCAATAAAGATTTATCCACATTTAAACCATAATTTGATTAGTGGTGGTTAATATGAGCATATACTGTCGCAGACAAATACGAACAATATGAAGTTTTCATTGGCTTCAGAATGATTAAATGAAGTATATATGGTTACAGTAGTTCCCACAATTCCTTGCCTTTGTCAGACTTGTCCTCAGTTCCTGATCCCGAGTGGCTTCCGGAGCTGGACTGGCTGCCTGCGGAGGAGGGCGGGGCGAGCAGGCCCCTGAGTTCTTCGTTACTGTGGGTGAGGTCTCCGCCCTCTGAGCTGTTGAGTGAATCGCTGAGGGCCGAGAGAGATGAGGAAGTGCTCTTGGTCTCGCTGAGGGGACTTCTGGAGTTTAGACCTGGTCACAAGAGGACAGAGAGTAAGCAGAAAGAAAATATTACCTTTTTCATTGCCACAAGAAAACTGTACAGTCTTATGTCAAACCCAGGAAGCTTGGAATGTCCTGTGCTCTGGCTGAGGCCTTGCTACCAGTCAAATCAAAATGCAGTGTGTGCTTTTATTGATCCCTCACTCTAATTCTACAATTCACTGGAAGAAGAGAGAGGAATTAGAAGGGGAGGGGGCGAGACAGAGGGAGGGGTGAGGAGCGTGGGTCATGGCCGAAGGAGCTAAGATGGCGGGAGCATCTTAGGGCACAGCTCAACAAAGGGCATTCACTCAGGAGGAAGTGAAAGGAGGGAGAGACGGCTGCATGGATCCTGAAATGGTTGACCTATCTTTTTAATACAGGCGGGCACACACACATACATACACACACACACACGAGACAGAGACAAGTACATACAGGAATGTATGCATACAGAGCACACGCAAGGTACAGGAACAGAAGACGTGATTACTTTCTTTCAATCAAATCTCAGTGTACCAGGGTCATTCACAGCACACTCTTAGCAGCATTTTAAATACAGTATTGAACCAGCTTGAGAAAGCTTTTATCTCCTCTGCTGCAGTATTTAACATACACTTGCCTTCTCTTACAACATCCAAAAGGCTAATGCCACAGAATGTAGGCAAAATGAAAAAAGAAGATAGTGCTCTTTGAGCTACTGGGCCCTGACCTTGAAAAACACCTTAACTGAAAAATATTTAACTCTCTCTCTCTTTCTTGAATAGCTTCAACAGCTCCGAACATTCAAAATATACGAGACAGGAAGAAAGAAGCAAAGTTTGCCTATCTGTCAAAATATCCAGAGTAAATATGGCATAATTCACTATCTTATTCCAATCAGAGAAGGGCACCTAACCAACCCTTTATCCATGGGGAGTGCAGTCTTTATGGGGGTTTAGCTTTAACTATGACACCTGCTGAGCTCAGTCATCTCCTGCGTGGGTGTGTTTACGCAGTTGACCAGGTAACTAACCTTATACAGCCTGTCAGGATTCACTCTAAGTGGTGCTCAATCTGCCTTACGCTCTGAAGTACAGACACTTTAACAAACAAGGCTTGACACTGACAGATTATTAAAATCTCCACATGTAGAAGGGAGGTATAATAGCCGCACTCCTGTACATTTGTGAGTTTGGCGCTGGTATCCATCTTGTGCGAGACTAAGATAAATGCCAAGTCACACTGGGAGACTTAAAAGATGGCCACAGTGGCATCGTAAACCCAGCTCCTCTCCAAAGGACCCAAGGCCTATTGATTTTTTCCCCTCAGGCATGATAAGGGCCAACCTTCTCAGATAAACAAGGCCACTGTGGCCTCTGAAAGACCCCTCAGCTGTCTGGGCCGGACAATCCCACCCACCCAGCCACATATAAACACAACAAGGGCACACACAAACACAATCGCACACACACAAATTGAGGAGCAGCAGTAGAGGAAAATGTTTGCAATAAACTGGACAAAGCTGTTTTAGACAAAAACACTCATATCGACCACCAGGGGTTCACACCAGCAGCTTTAAAAGACCAAAGAAGGTCGACTGGAGGAGGCTTGTGTGTGAAAACCAATTCTGCTGCTCATCCTCCTCTGTGCCCTCTGAACTGATACAGGACTGAGTGAAAGTTACTGATACATTAGGATTTTTAACCTAAAACAGCCTCTGCTAATTTTCCTTTTTATACAGTACAGTTACATTACAGTTCAGTATTATGACAATGATGCACATTTGTCGTGTTGGTTCATGTATTTAAGTGCCCTGCATCCGAAATATATGCATGCTGATTGAGTGATTGTTTAAGTCATGTAACAAGAATGCCAAAAAAGACTGGTTTTCAAATGTGAGGTTTTCCTGGTTTTCTTAATCTCTTAATCTTACAAAAGCAAAAATCTTTTATTTTCAGATGTGTCATGCGTCATTTTTCACTGTTCTCTGGCATTTTAGAATAGAAGACAAAGTGTCTGTCATTTGCAAAATACAAAGAAATTAGGAATTCTGCTCCTTGTCAGTGCAGTTTCATTTTTAAAAAAAAAAAGATATTTAAAAAAAGTAACTATAAAAAAAAACTGTAACTTCACTCTGCACAAGAATAGGATTTTGACAATTGTAAAAATAATCAGCAGATTAATCAATAATGAGAATAATAACTAGCTGGAGTCATGCACACACTTACTGACTGTAACAGTACTATTCAGAGTTTGAGCTTGAATTAGGTAATGTTTATATACACATACAGTAGATACACATTAATAGTGTAGGAATTGTAACAGTATTGTTGTCAGAAATTGAAGTGACTATGTATAACAAAGGCTCCAACTCTTAAAACCCTTGAAACTGAAAGTCAGCTTTAACCTCCCTCGTTTAAATTTAAACCCCATGTGTTGGAGTACAGAGCCAAAACAATAGAAAATGTGTCACTGTCCAAGTACCGCACTGTATTTCTATTCTGAGCTGTGAACAAGAGCCACAACGTGTAAGCTACCACCCACTCTAACATGTAAGAGTAATTTTGAAAATAACTCCATAAATCATTTTTTCAGGGGTTGAATCATGTTCTTTGCTACAGTGCAGTAAATGTTGGAGAACTCTGCATTAACAGCAGAAACAAGAAGATAATCCCTAAAATTATTAGTTGACTTTTAATTTTTTTTTTTATTGTCTTTTTAAGCAAGGAAGTTCCAGCATCAGCTGCTCAGTTTTAAAGATTTGCTGCCTTCCTTGTATTATGTATTAGTTATAAATCATTATGTTTTTGATAAAAATACAATCAACGAACAGAAATATTAATATAGAACAGGCGATAATTTTAGTTCACATTACACATGAACACATACTGGAGAGGCCGTCTTATCAGTGCCATCACTCAGAGCCAGCGGATCATGAGGGACTCGTACCTGCATGTCCAGTACTAATGTGGTTCTTCATGTCGTTCTCCTCCATGCAGGCGTAGTCACAGACGCTGCAGCAGAGCGAGAACATCCACTGCTCCTTGTCCACATGGAGCGACATGTGGCTGACAAACTGGGCATTCAGCTCCGTCTGGAAATCACACACATGGCAGCTGTGCAGAGAACAGAGAGGAAAAGGAAGGAAGATGGCAACAGTGGAGACAGCTTTAGTGTTATATTATGTCTGCATAAATTGGTAGTGGTGCAGTGTGCATGCATTTCCTTCAATTTGTGTTAGATGATTGAAAATACAATATTCAGAATCGCATAGCGACGCACACATGGTGCTACTTTAACTCTCATACCGTTTGCCACATAAAAATATGAAACCACCATAAAACCACAAACATTTTTTCACTCCTACACAGTTTTTTGGATAGATTTAACAAAAACAAGATTTTACATGATACTCAGTGAGAGTAAAAAGAGCTTGTAGATGGATTTTTTTTTCTACCTTTGCACAGCTTCCTAACATACAGAAAGCAAGCGAATTCTTATAAATGGAGAGCGAAAAAGATATGTAGATACACCACGAGCTCATTTCATCACGTTCTCCTAAGCTAACATTTGCCAGTACGACTGTTCCTTTTTGTTTCTATTTAGCTGGTGGACAGTTAACTTGTAACTCTCAACAGCTCCCTGATTTCCTTCAAAACGTCATCCTTTTTTGAGGACATTTCATAAAAGGGCTGCTGTGGATATATAAGATGCTCCTCAATCTCAACCTTATAAATTACTTTCTTGTTGCCCAGGCTGACTGCAGACTACAGGGTCAACAGAAACATCATGGATGTCAGCTTTTATTTTGAACTATCTGGACAGAATTTGAAAAGGTTGTACATGAAGCTATTGGGAAAACATAAATAAAGAAACCAGGATGAACATAGTGCACATTCCCGCCTTCATTGGGAAGAACTGAACAGCGTGATGTTCATGTGCCCGTTACAGAAAGAGTGCAAGACGGAGCTGGGGCCTCATTTATAAAGGTTGCACGGAAAAAACTTGTGTCAACTGGGGTGAAATGTGCATACGCATCTTTCACTGCAAATGTTGGTATTTACAGAAAATTATATGCAGAAAAGTGTGTATTCCTTTCTTCTGACCATGTGTAGAGCCCCCGCAAAGTTTTTCAGACCCGACGCTGGATGGTGACACCACGAAATAAAGCTCAGTGGTCAGATGAAGAAACACAGATGAACGATAAAACGCATAGCATCTCATCACAACTTTACACTTAGGCTACCTATAATTGCAGATGTACATTTTTTTGTTAGAGCCTAAATATTTAAAGAGGCTATGTAGATTTATTTAATAAGATATAAGCTATTGTTGGCATGCACTTATGTAGTGGGTCAAATTACTTCTTGACTACATTTTTTATTGAATAGCACTGCAAAGATAGGTCGGGAGGTGCGCAGCGGAGCGGGCTGTTTGGTAACTGATGAACAGATCATCAGTTGTAGAAATCCGGGATCAATCATTTTTAAAGACTGAATACTGTAAAAAGCAAGTATGGTTTTAGTTTTCACATAGGTGTATCTGGTCAAACGCTGCAGTGAACACAACTGCATGGCACACAACTCTGCCGACACACACGCTGCCTTCTCCCGCCACCTCACCGATTCGCTCAGTGTGCCTTGACCACCTGCGCGGATTGTTTAAATGACCAAAACCTGGAAACAGACCGTCATCACAAGTCCTCATCTTGATTTAGATTAAGTTCACCGTGACAAAACTTAAACATGCCTAAATAAAACGTTGTCATGGATCATGATATTACAGAACAAGGGGTAGCACTGACAGTCATGATCATTTTGGCAGGTGACTCAGTTTGGTCACTGTAAATAGATAAGTACTGCACTGCCACACGTGTGTAATGCTGATGGATGTACGACTTCCCCTGTCCCCGTACTGCAAGAGGACAATGTGAAAAGAGAACATTAACATGTTTTTAACATCTATCTCACCCAACACTTTGTTTACTGTGTCAGGAAAAAAATCGCATTTCCCCTGTCTGTCTGTCTGTCTGCGGTGTCTGTGAGTCACTGGACAAAACCAGTGAACAGCTGCTCATTTCCATGTATTAATATCCTTTAGGAGCTTTGCACTGACCGTTTATGGTTGAATGTGGGTGTGAAGAGGGCGGGATACGGGGCTGATCCACCTGTGTAATTCTCCAAGTTAATTTGGGATTTATAAGAGGAAGTTCTGCACAAACAGGTGCGCGCCAGGTTTTAAAAATCTGAATTTTTTGGGGGGGTACACACATGTCTTCATTTGTACATATGCAAACTTTTAGTGCAGATTCTACGCATGGTTTTATAAATGAGGCCCCTCAGCCCAGCAAAGCTGTTTCCTCCCACTTCCACTCTTTATGCTAAGCTATGCTATCCATATCCTGGCCATAGCTTCATACCATCTTAAAAAATAGAAATTCGTGTGGTATCAATCCTCTCATCCAATCACAGTTTTTAAGAAAATGAATGAGCATCAGTTCTAAATAAATGACTCTTAATGAAAGGCATTAATATGAAGTAGAAAAAATTGAAAACAGATTAAAAAACAGAGCAAATCAAGAACTATTTCAGGTTGCAATTGGGTATTGAGCACAAATACAGACTGGAAATAAAGAGGGAAAAAAAGAAAATAATATTGAAGAGTTATGTTGGGTTTTGGCCTGTCATCATTACCTGTAGTAGTAGGGGCAGTTCTTGCGCTCAGCAGAGTCAGCTGTTACAGCACTGACGATCTGCTCAGCGTCTGTGTTCACCAGCTTGACAGAGTGGATGGTCAGGTGCTGATTGAGGTTAGCCCTGCACTTGGCTGCGTAAGGACACAGGTGACACTTGTACTTCCTCTCCTCTGCAGCAAAGTAGACAAAGACACAAGACCTCAGGTTACGGTAAACATTACCTCAGATGATATTTCATTAAGTCGTACAAAGTCTCTGAGCCTTTTAAACCTAATTACTTAATGCCTAACCCTGCCTCACCTTTGCCTGACCCTCAATGTAACCCTAAACCCTGGAAAGAGGAAGAAATGACTTGCGATGTCGGATGAAATCAGCCTTTTAGTGAAGCAACTCAATATGTCTGATGATACCACAAGATGATGAAAACATCAGGCACATACAGACATAATTTTACCTTATATGTGACGCTTTGAAATCAATTAAAAAACGTGAAATACAAAAACACAATGAAATACTCAACAAAACAGCATATCTTCTCCCTCTAGCTCTCTCTCACACACACACACACACACACACACACACATATACACACACACACGTGCTCATGCACAGCGTTTGCCCCAAGGACATGAAGCCATGCAACCTTTATGTCGCCGGGGAAACCAAAAAGACCATCACACTGACATATGCCCCTGCTTCTGCTCTCTGTGGTGTGGCCAAGCTGTTCACAGCCAACACTCTCAGATGGTGTGTGTGTGTGTGTGTGTGTGTGTGTGTGTGTTGTGTGTGCACGCAAAATGTGAGAGCATGTCCAATTGTGTGGGGGCATTTTGTACACGAGTCTCCATTTGTGCCCTCAGTGATTTAGTATGCAATCTCAAGTAGGTTGCATTAATTTCTAATCCAGGGGTAATTTGTTTGAATAAAACTGTTTAAGCAGGACATTATTTCCTTTTCTCCAAATAAAGACAGAGAGAGCGATTGCAGAAGACAGTGACGGGGTAGAATGGATCAATTTGGAGCAAGGAAGGGCCGAGTTTGAAAACACAGTGTAATCAGGACACAAGGGAGTGTACAGCTTCATCCTCATGAAGTCTCTCAAGTCTGTGAGTGTGAGAGAAAAAGTGAAAAAGAGAACAAATCGTGACGGCATCAGAATTGCTGGTGTGTGTGTGTGTGTGTGTGTGTGTGTGTAAAGGTGTGTGTAGATACTCGATGAGGCATCCCTCGAGCTGGATAATTAGACGGGCAGTTTTCCCAGTGAGACTAATCATGGTGGTAATCTCTTTAAAGGAAGGGTAATCTAGTCTAGTAAGCCTTATTTACTTACTGTGGACAGCACAGTCACAAGTACACATGCATGTACACAGTAGCTAACGTCTATACATTAATAAAGAGATGCAAATGAACACTGCTGATATTATGCTGTATTCATGTTTCTGTTTACCTGTGTGTAGAGACAGATGTCTAGAAAGTGTCTGCTGTCTACCGAACACCTTGCCACAGATGGGACAGGGGAAGAGCTGCTCATTTAGTCTCCACTGGGCAATCCCGTTTCCCGGCTCCTCATCATCCTTTTCTGAGTCTGCAACACACACACCCAAACACGCAGAAACCATACTCATCATTCACTGTTGACACAATCAGCCACAAAAGCATTTGCAGGTGGACCAAAGGCTGTGGAGTCATGCTAATATAAATCAAACAAAGAACTTCAGTTCAAAATGTATTGATGTGGAAACCATAACCGCCAAATCATAACAAACTGCTGTGGTATGGGTTTATGTCCCAACAGTGGAGGGGTTTTTTGGCCTTTTTTTTAGTATATTTGAGACATTTTTCCTTTATTTAATAGCAGATACCTAAGAGGTTTCACGAAAAAAGGGAACACGCAAAGGAACGAACCGCGTAAAGCTGCCATTACAGTCCAGTACGTAACATGTTTCTTACCCACATGGATGCCCTAATTAATTCCATCTTGACTAGGATTTTACATCAGTACAACAGCTGAAACAATATGATACAGGAAATATTTTTCCTTTTATAATTCTATGTTCTGAAAGGAGCACTTTGTTATTTTGAGAAATATGTTAATTTACTTTCTTACTGTGAGTTAGATGTCAAGATTTATACCACGTTCATGTCTGTCCATTAAAATAAAGCTAAAGCAAGCAGGCAGTTGGCAAAGCTTAGCACAAAGATGAATACAAGCAAAGGGAAGCAACAGGTTAGCTGAGACCCAATAAAGTTGCTGTGTCTGGCTAGAAACAGGTGTGTGCAGGGCTTAATTTGTGGCGGATCCTGCCAGAACATGATCGGGGGACCTCTTGGATGTGACCCGGCACCTATTTGTGCGGATCCACCACCTCTTGTGGCAAAGAAACAAAAATAATGACATAAAAAAATACATATTGTAATTTACAGACCATTTTCAAGCAGACCCACGTTCTTCATTAGTTTTAATTTATTCTTACAAAGAAGGGTGATATAATTGTTGGTGCACAGCATGGCCCCCCTTTTCATGTACCGCCAAAACCTGTCAGATCAATTAATCCGAGAGGACGAGAAGTGTGTGACACTGTGGTCATTTAGCACACAAGGCAACCGGGGTGTTTGAATTGACCGGCCTGGGTGCTTCAGCCAACGGGGCAATGAGGTGAACTCTTTCCAGGCATCACATTGAACGGGGGAAACCCAGTGATAAAACACTGAACCAGAGGCAGTTTTTCCTAAGTTTGGCAAAGAACCTGGAGGATCGTATGTTGCCACAGAGGGGGCAGATGTGTTTATAGAGGAGTTGAAGGCACTTTACGCAAAATACCGGCCCGAGGACGCAGGTGCCATACATGGAGAGACTGAGGCTGCATCACTGTGTCAGTGCTTTGACACTAACAGCCCGCACGCTGTCATACGACCTACAGACAGTACAGAGACTAAGGAGGGAAAGACATCCCCGAGGAACTGAAGGGGCAATTTGTTACTGTCAATACCATTCCTATTGCAAGTGCTGAGAGTAAGTGTGGATTTTGGACTACTAAAAAAGGTGGGCATAAAGTTGTCTTTTAATAGGCCGCCGTGCCAATCTTCAAACAATAATTACATTTTAGAAAGCTTATTTGATTCTTTTTCATTAGCTGCTGTCTTACTATATATGTTAGACCTGTTGGGAAAATAATTGCTGCTATAAGCCCCGCATGAGGTGGTGTGTAGTTAAAAAAGTCTTAAAATATCTGCATTACATTTTTTAATGCAAATCCTTTAAAATGGAGGATTCTTTGAAAGTGGGCATTTGCGTATACGGTATGTTTTAAGCACTGTTTTCTGTGTTTCGGCACATGCGCCCGCGCCCGCGCCCGCGCCCTCATCCCACCACTCTCATATGCACTTTGTGTTCCAGCACCTTCTGATCTGCAAATTAAGCACTGGTTGGGTGAGCTTTTAAAGGTACACATGTGTGTTTTTGAACTCTGACTGTCTCCCCCTACTTCCAAGCTAAACTGTTGTAACTAAATAAGATTATTTCCTAAAATGTCAAACTATTTCTTTAAAACGTGAAAAAAAAGGGAAAAAAGATAATCAAAACATTCATTACATAAGACATTTTCCACTCAGCTAATAATCTCATACAGTATTCTCTTACTGTGACAGTGCCCATGTGCCCTCCCACCCATCGGTCCTAATCCTTCCTGGATAAAGGCAGCGTGGTTTTCTATGCTAATCAGCCAGCATACCACCTACTCTGCTTCTAGCCTCCATCTTACTGCACAGATAAGCACTGACAGGTGGAAGACCACCGGCAATGGGACGTATATGGGAAGTACACAGACGAGAACTCAAGAGATACGATTTAAAGAGATGACACAGTAAAAGAGACAATAAGCTCACCCAACATTTGTGTGGAAGAAAAAAAAAATCATCAATCTATAGTTCGGGAACAGTTCATTTCAGGTTATGTATCACAAACAAAAGTTTCACACAACTTTCACTACTTTGGCTGCTTTACATCATGGGAATTCATTACTCTCTTTGGAAGTATCACATAACTTCTGAAAACATTTCCTCAAATTTGCATTTAGGAAAAGTGTAGTTCCTTTTAGAGCCAGTGAAACAACAGACCAGCTGGTATACTGTGGGCTAATTTGCAAACCCACGAGAATGAAACCTGTCTGCTACCATTTGACAGATGCCCCTTGTCTAGCCTGCTAGTGGGATGCAGTGCAGATGCATTCTTAATGTTACCAGCAAGCAGCAGTCCTCTAAAAGCCTGCAGCATCCGTGTATCACTGTAGCTCTCTATACATTGTGCAGACCCCCCTTACCTTCACCCCTTAATCAAAGAAATACAGAGTGATATTTCAGTTGCTTTGGAAAAAAATGAAGGTTTTGTGTTGAATTAAACCTCATTATGTGAACAGGGCATAGAGTCACAAGTGTAAAAAACATGCAGTGCTTTTGTCGATGTGCTATACATCTTCCATAGATGGAGGCCTTATTTTTAT
>JAQFJA010000020.1:3832089-3845313 GCA_029874485.1 Naso brachycentron
GTGTATATTAATCAAAGACTATGCTATACAGACCTGACCTTGGCCAAAATGTTTGTATTTGAAAGGCATTAGACAAAGAAAAATGGGCTCTACCTCTTAGCCCCATGAGTTTTTATTTTCATTTTTAATAAAGGCTAAAAAGACCCAGTAGCTCATTTTCTCCCTCTAATAAATGTTTTAATTCTTCACAGGTGGAAAAAAATACACATAAGTGGAGTAGTTCTGACTTTACAAAAGAGAAAATTCTAAAAAATATTTTTTTAAAGTCACGTAACATTTACAGTGCAGTTTAATTTGAACAGAAAATAGTTTTAGCTCTGTGAATGCACATTTTACTGTCAAAATGGCTTTTTTAAAAACTTGTCCAACAAAACGGTCTATTCTAACCAGCTGATGAAAGTGTTTGTGAGGGTAAGGCTACAATGAGCAAAAGCAAACATATGTTAACCAAATGGAAGCTAGTGTGAAAGGACATTTTAGTAGTTGCACTGACTCACAAACCTCGGAGCATGTCCTCTATGTTGTTTTCAAAGATTTCATCCCCTCTAGCATCTAAACTGATGTTTTTATGTTGTTCGCTTTTGCTTTTTTTGTATAGCACCATCCCATACACATCGTTTTTGGAACTGTCAAAACAAAATACAGCACATTCAGTTTGAATCATGCACACAAAAATATATTTGGCAGAGAGTGGTGTAGAGTGTAGTTACATATGCAAAGTATCCGTATACAGTGCACCATAATATAATATACATGCCACAGAACGTGTGTTCTATAATTAATTTAAGTCATGTTGCGCCACATGTCATGCTATCATGATTTAATTTTTTTTTAAAAAAAGATCACAGTGTTATTCTAGGAACTTAATGTGTTCTGAAGGGAATAATGCAGCTATTTCAGCTTAGATTACTAGAAGAATATTTACCTACAACTCTGCGTTAGAACCACTTTAAACTGCATTCCACTTAAGGAATGACTACACATTATTTTCATAGAACATAAAATTAATAATTATTATTGAAATTTGTTTTTTTCAGACTATGAAATGAGCAGAGAATGCTGCAGCATGACAATCACATTTAACTAGAGCTGAATTGATTAATCGATTAGTCAGCTGACAGCAATTTAATCTCTGGCTACTCTGATAATTTATCATTTAGGTTGATTTCTAAGCTAAAATGCTAAACGCTGCCATGATGCAGCTTCTCTAATGTGAAAATTTGCTGCTTTTCTCAGTTTTATGTAACTGTGAACTGAATACCTTTATCTCCTCTCTACTGTAGGTCAGTGACCCACCACTGTATAGAGGTAAGTGTTGGCATGTGTGTGATGGTAGGTGCGTGCACAGAGGTGGTGAAAGTGCCACAAGAGTTAGTTTCTACGACCTCCCACAACCTGCAGGTCACTGACCTCCTGACCTCTGACACTGGCTGGAATACGCCTCGATCCACGATGGTGCTAATATCTGACTTTCACCAACTATTCACTTCTTTTCTGCAAACTCCTCATCTGCTTATGGCTCATTCTGAAAAGTCTAGACCTTCTTATTGGGCTTGTAACCAAAGCTTAGTACATAAAAGCATTAACTTGTTCTGACTCACCAGTGAGACTAAATAATGGCCTGGCCAGGGCAGCAGCACAAGGGCATGACCCAGCAAACAAACTAATTATTAAGCCAGTTACAGAGTGGCGTGGGCCTTGAAGTGGTTAATAGTTTAATTAGCGCTATTAGAGCTGCAGAGAGAGGGACACAAACAAGACATGAAGGACTGTGATAAAGCTCATGCTGAACGGAGATGATGGTAAACTCCTGAGGTCACTCTGGCATCATAAAAACTCGTACTAACTTTTCTTTCTTTCTTGCCTAAAGTTGCAATATTTGAAAATGATGGGGGGCAGTATATCCCCTAACTGCTTTTTAGTAAACTCTTTGCTTTAGCTTGTTTTGGCTGTACCTTAACCACGCAGCCTATCAGCTGATCAGAACAGGAGCTTTGAGTAACAGAGTGTCGGTGTGCTGCCACAATGGAACCAGACTCGGAAGCCTCCAAGTTAACACAGCAGGACCCGGACTGAACAGAGCCTCCAAGGCCCACTGGGGGCAGTTTGACATTCGGGATTAGGGATTATAATCCTAAAGTGATTTACGCTCACAGGAAATCTGACCCTAGAGACTACAAAGACATGGCACGAATGGACAGGTGGGGCATGAGGAAGGTGAGCAGTGATGGGATGTTCGAGGCAGGCTGTGTTAGACTCTCTGATTGTCCTTCATTTTGTTGGACAGGGACCAATAAAACCATCATAGTCAATTACTATCTGTTATTGTAAATTTTTTTTTTTTTTAATGATAAGATTTAACAGTTTTCATTCATTCATTTCTATTTTAGTAAAATGAACATACCAACCTGTAGATTAAGCATTTAAGCCATGGCATGGAGAAAGGTTGAACAGCTGACGACGACTGTGCGCTCACATTTCATGTAGACACACATCGAGCACTGCGTTATATATGGCACTTCCCTATTCTTCTTTAATTTCTATTGCTGTATGAACTTAATAAAACACCACACTAAGCAGATGAATGATTTTTTCCCACACAGTAACAGCGGAGGCCACCAAAACATTGTGCCATTAACAGGGAAATGAACAATGCATCTTTATAAAAATAGACCGTTACATTTAAATCATGAACACACCACTGACAAAAAAATTAACTGAGTTTAACTGAACTGACCTGCTGTGGCCTAGCCTGTACTCAGTTCTTCCTCCTGGTTCGTACGGATTTGAACTGTGCGCTCACTTGTGTGTAATCAAATGCAAGCGTGACCGCTGCAGAGGCGATTGTCATCAGGTTTTGTTTTTTTCTCTCAGACAGACGACTTCTCGTAGCCGTTTGAATTTTGTTCTTGAGGCTGAAGCCACGCTCTGCTGCTACACTGGACACTGGAATTTCTCGTCAATAGCTAGTTAACTTGACATACCTGCCGCCAACTGGACAGAGGTGTGAATTACAATTTGTCAAAATGATGGACAGCCTTCCAAATTCTCCGTTATTTTTAATAAAAAATGTCAGTGACGGAGAATATTTGGCTAATGCGACCTGTAGCAATCGTCACATTGACTTAATGATCAGTGGTTAATTTCTACAAAACCAGAGGTGGTGATTGGTGGAACAGTGAAAAGACAAACCAAGATGGTTTTGGTGAGTTGTATATTCTTTTTTGTTTTGTTGTTGTTGTTGTTTTTGAATTAAGTGTGTTATATGGCACACTATTTCTATTTCAACTAACACCCATCAACAGTCCATCAGTTTATAAAATTGCAGCCCTTATATTTAGATATTCCTAATCAAAACTTGACTATAATTATACAAATATGATCTACTTCCTCTACACATGCAGGTGCACTGACAAATACATCCTAAAAATATCCGAAGAAATGATGTGAGAATTTCCTTTTGACTGCACAGATGCTTCAGGACAAGCATGACACACAGGAGCCAATTGTAAATCCTCACTCACAAATAATTTTACAGTCAGTAAATTAAATGTACAAATTCAATCACAATACACTAAACCTATGAGTCTACTAATGCTGGATGCTGAAAGAAAGATATTCTTACGGGAGAAGACAGCAAAGTTTACCCATCAGCTAGAAATGCCTACCAAAAAAAAAAAAGGCGAGGAGGAAATAAAATGGGGAGAAAAGGAAAATGTAGACAGTTAAAAAAGAACAGATATAGAGAGACACATATGAAGCAGAGAAAAGAGGGAAACTATCAACAGTAAGAGTGAGCAGCTCGAGCTTAAACACACAAGGGAAAAGGGAAGGTGGGTTGGGCGAATTAACTTTCAGGACACTCTTGACACCCAGAAGCCAATCAGATTTTCATTAACTGGCAGAGGGACAGGCAAAGCTGGCACAAGCTAATTAACCTCTGGATCTCTCACTGCCAAAGGAACATAGAGGGAAGTTCTAGGATGCCAAGGAAGAGGGAAAGGGGATGCCCTGGGCAGAGGCCTTCAGGTTGGGGAAATGTGTGAGAGTGCAGAAGGGTCAGATTGAGCTCTAAATATGAAAGGAGGAGAAGGGCCTTTAGCAGAGAGGCGGGGGAGATCATGTGAAGCTGGAATTGGTTAATTGTGATGCGTCCTTGTGGCCGTATGCACAGATTTAAAAGGAGTCTGTGCATGCAGTACAATGTGTTGTGTGCACATGTATGTGCAGTATGTGTAAAATGAACATCTCTGTACAATCAATTACACAGAGTTCCATCATGAACTCTGTTATAACCTTATAATGTTAAAATAATACTTTATTTTTCATAATAACATAACAGATCTCTGACATTGTGTTTTGCTCTGTTGCTTTATCAAAACATCTCTTTTCTAGTCAGTGTTAAGATGACTTTAGCTATGTTAGGCAGCATGTTAGGCTATGTTATCATGTTAAATTTCTATGGTAACAGCGGCACATGCAGATGCAGCAGCCAGCAGCTCCTTCAGATGGGCTACATCTTTAAATTTATCTTCAATTACTATAATTTTTTTTAGGTTTATTGCTGATGTGTGGATTACCTATGAAAGAAATACACTAATTAGCATTAAAGAAGGAAGCATGGGTACTGGATTAAAAGGCAGCAGATCTTTGAGGAAATCACTGTCCCACGACATCTTCTGACCAACCAGCTAGACTAACCAGACTGTCTCAGGAGACAGGAGAGAGCCGGGTTTAGGTTGTTCCTGGTTAATGTTCTGTAGCAGGAAAATGAAATAGACAAAATGGGACTTCGGCTGGCCAGGACAAAAAATCTGACTGCTGTATCACTTTGGCTTGTCTCCACCACAAGGTCCCAGATCGAGTTGTTGCATTACACAGATGCACAGTGTTTCAAGTCAACAGAGCGGAGGACTCCAGCAGGAAGAACAGAGGCAGACTCTGTGTTTTACATCGGCGATGCCTGGTGTTCACATGCAGTCAAAGTTCATGGACAATGTTTCCAAGATTCCTGGGTGCATGCATTAATATGTATGTATGTTTGTATGTATTTGTATAAAACTGTATCGCTGTTTTTCTTTTTTTTTTCCTTTTCACTTGTAAATTAAACGATCTGTGTGGGCCTATACTGTATGTTTGCTGGCTGCAGTATTCATTTCACTGTGAAACCCTGTGTTGTACAAGGACAAGTAAATCTTCTCGATACCTTGATTAGTGTGACCATTTTTAAAGTGCAAACTCTGTCGCATTTACCATTCTTTATAGGAGTGACTTTTTTTTGTCAGCACTAATTGAATCTGTACAACCAGTGCGCTTCTGTCTGTCAGTACCTGCAACAGAGTACTAGTCATCTGTCAGTGTCTCACTACACTTGTAGTCTCGTTCCTGTGTGTGTGTGTGTGTGTGTGTGTATCTGTACATGTGTGTGTTTTTACATATTTGGGACCTTTTCTTGACTAAACATCAACTTTGTACAGACCAGTAGTCATCATGGGGGCCAAAGCTTGGCCCTAATAAACCAATACATAATTTCTCAAGTCCTGGCTAAGAAATTATGTGTAGGTTTGGGTTAGGCTGTATACTATACAATAAATCAAAGTCAGAGCAATGTTATAACAAAGACAGCTGTGCAACTATGTGTCTGTATGTATGCGTGTTTTACATGCATCTTACCATGAAATGCTGCCTGGGTAGAAGAGCTGGCTTCTGCAGGGGAGGAGCTCTTGGAACGCGAGTTTAAGGGTGATTGTCTGAAGCACTCGTCCAGGAATGGACTGAAACATGTACAATAACAGTTACACTGCCACTACATTACAGGTATATTACTTAAAAATGCTGGTTATTACCTATCATTATTTTGAGATAAACAAATTTCATATAAGTTTAACTTGAGAAAGAAAAGCATTTCACATTATAGAGTCACTCACCTGTTTATTCCCACCATGTTATTGTCTTTGTGGTTGTTGGATTTGCTGACTTTTTCTGAAAAAAAAAACAAAACAAAAACTTGTTCAACCCAGTCAATAATACACCATTTACAGCCATTCAGATTTATTCACTATACTATCAATTCAAATCCAGGGTAACTATCTACTTTCCAAACAAGACCACCTGTTACTGCTCCATAAATATGTCACATGATGAAAACCGAGCTATCTCTGTGACAACTAAGCAAACTATTGATGATGAGGAACATGGCTTTAGAAACAAAGGTCAAGCGAGAATTAATTATTATGCTCAATATGTGTTTTTATTTTTAATCCTAAGCACAAGTTGCTTCCATAAATTATTCTTTGAGTACGGCTGTGCAGTTAAAAGCTTCATTCAAAAGGCTGAAAATCAACTTTTGATAGATCATGAGATTATGCTATTTTTGCAACATCAGCATAAAGGATTGGGGTTTTTTTGTTTGTTTTTTTTGCATCTGCATCTGCACAAAAGGCTATTACACTACTTGTTACAGGTAACTAATCAAACAGAGCTGTGGGCATGACATTGAGCGAGACTACAGAGTTGTGACTACATACAAAAATAAGCTGTTTGGAGTAATAAATAAATATATGAGTTTATTTATAAGTAAGTATGTTGACAAAACTGACAATCATATTCATTTATGTTGATTTAATGTAAAAGACTAACTTGTGTAATTTAACAGATTGCTTTATTCAAATTGAGGATTTTTTTTTCCTGTTTTTAGGATGATGACCTAAAATTAGACAACAGACTGTTGAAGCTTAATTCAAAAACCTCAATAGAAGCTTTGAATGTAAAAAAAAAAAAGGCATTCGGTCAAGCCATATCTGTCAGCTAATAAATAGTTGCCGAAAATGTTCTCAAACTTCCTGCACACTGGCCATTGTAGAACAGAGAAACAAACACTATATGATCCTGATCCCTTGGAGTTTAACTTGGCTAGTAAAGCACAGGTTCGCCATGCCAGCAGGGGTGTACTGGCCATCTGGAGAAGTGGGAGTCTCTGTGGTGGCCCTGCTGACCTGTGGGCTGAAAGTAAGCCCAACAACACCAATAAAACAACAACAACAACAACAACAATGTGTGCATTTCTGGTCAGATCTGCGTTAGACAACCCAGACAGCGCATGTGTGCAACTGCAGAAAGTCTAAAAGGCGATTTATCAGGGTGAAGATACTGAAATACTGCAGGATGCAGCTTCATAAGGGATAAACTCAAAATGTGCATCCAACTGAGTCTAATCAAACTAACTTCAAACTGGTGTCTGATCTGCAATACAGAATTTATTTTCCTCACATCAGCACCTACATGTAACATGCTGGGCTGTTACTCGTGCCTCTACGTTTTGCAACTTGGGGAAACACGACAAGTTTCTTTCTTTCTGCCTGACACTGCAACATGCTGCTCTGATTAATTACACTCAATCGATCAATCAATCACCTGCTGAGCAGAATCAGACAGTTCCTGATGCTTAACAAGCCAAAATATTATAACTTTTCCTGACATTAGTGGAGGAACTTTATTTTTGGTGAGGCTGCAGGAAATTCTGTGAAAAAACATTAATGTGAAAATGTGTATATGAAGAATCAAAGTGTCAATCATTGACTTGATGCCAATAAGGTGGCAAGGATCACACCTATCCTTCCGGCACCTAAGAACACACAATTCTCACAAGGTGAGAAAGATTTTGGGTGCCAACACCTGTAATTACACATGCAACCAAGCCCACCTCTGCATACAAGATATCTCGAGTGCTGTTTCAAAGTGAGTCACTTTTAAGTCTAACATGGCTGAAGCTTACTAAGAACAGAAGACTTTAGCATAACATAGGAGCCATTTCTAGTTTTTCACAGCAGCTGAGCCTTAAATACAAACGATTTTTCAGAGGTTTCTTTGTGGTAACTAAAGCAAGAGTTGTAAAATCAGCTAATACAGCCACCTGGGCAGCTGATAGGAGCAGAGATCACAGGTTTTCGGTATTCATCTGTAAAAAGCACTAGAAAAAAATGCCTGAGAATGGACGGATGAATGTACTGAAGTGAATTTCAAAACTGCAACCATCTCAATGTTCAGAGCGACCTTGCTACTGATGTGTCTCTGAGGTCCTACTGCTCTGGGTAATTCATATTGATTGCTCATTGTGTGACAGCAGCCCACTCTGTTTCAGTCCCCCTCACATTCAAACCCAGTTCTAAGGGGGCGGTTGTCGCTGTTGCCAGGCTAGAGATGCCCTGGCCTCCCTGGGTGGGCATACTGTGTACCCCTGCAGCCCTCTCTACCCTCCTTATCCTCTGCCCCCCACCCCACCCGAACACCCCACTCCGTCACACTGCTCGCCAAGGACAGAGGTCTCTTTCCACGTTGCCATGGAGATGCCGCACGGGAGAAATGTAAAGGGAGGACGGAGGAGGGAGGGAGAGAGGGGAAGTGCAGTGGGGGGAGCGTGTGCAGCCAAGTGTGCTTGAGCCGGCATGTCTAAAAACGAGTCGAGGGAGGGAGAGAGAGAGAATGAGAGAAAGGAGGAGAGGGGTGAGGGGGGCATTTGTGCAGACACCACTCCCCATGGGGCCTTGTGTGAGTGTGTAAAGGTGTGCAGGCAAGATTGTGTGGGGAAGACAGACTGTCAGTGTGTGAATTTGTGAATAAGTGTGAGAGCAAGAAAAGAAAAAAAAGATTTTACACAAGGTTGTTTTGCTATATGGCATTTAAGCGAAGCAATCACAGGCTGGGTAGCGCTGGGGTCACAGCTCAGGACTACAAGCTGGACCCCCCCCCAAACACACACACACACTCACACTTACACACACACAAAAAAAAATCTGGACCATTTCTCTGGGGAGTGATGGTTCCACCTCAAAGCTCTGTCTTAATCTAGCAATACAAACAGCTGTCTGCTGCTTCAATGTCACTTTCATGGCCACACAGGTAAAAAGTAGGATGTCATTACATGTCATATATCCTTGACTTCAGTACAGAGCCACCAGAGGATTGAAATGGAAACATGTAGGTTTTATGTTCGAGTATCAAAAACTGTTCAAGGTTTACGTTGCGGTGCTGCAGGGAAAGAGACGACTTGTTGCCATTTGTGTGTGCGTGTGTGTTGTAGCTTTACTGTTGTTCAGAGAACAGTGTGTGGCTGACATGTTTTGAAGGAACATACCTGACAATTTGAACAGTAGTTCTGAGGCCATTTTAACCGATATGTCCTGGGAGAAGAGGTCTTTTTGGGGGCGGACCAACGTCTCTGGGAGGTTACTCATCGGCTCACTCTTCTCACTGGCCCCTAAAGTGCTGAAGGCCAGCAGGTGAGAGGCAGGTGGGGTGAGTTCTGCGGGGGGCGGGTCCACCTCCATGGGCTCTGCCTTTACATTCACCTTCTGGTATTGGGAATCTTTGTTGTTCTCTGCAGCAGATGATTGAACAAGACGACACTTACTGGTGAGACTCTAATTAAAGAGATTCAACTGTAAAGATTTGTTTACTTCACATAATGGAGTTTACTGTGACCATTCAGATGATGTACAATGACTAACCAGAAATATGGGAATCTGTGAAATGTATTGCCCTGCAATAGTTCTGAAATAGGTACTAAAAATGTGTAATTGTTATCAGTGGTGGAGAGGGACTAAGTACAGTTTCTTATGCTGTGTTTTTACCTCTCCTCCCCAACATTTCAGAGATAACTTCTACTACTGAAACCAGGAAACTTTTTTACATATGTAGACAGTGAATAAAATCTGTCTATCTGCCACCATGGATGGTTTTCCTTGTTCAAAAATGTATTATTATTAAAAAAAAGAAAGAAAAAAAGTTAGGTTTACTTAGGAATAGTCAGGGATGAAGGTGACATGATGTGTAAGGATCCAGTTACTCCATGTTAATACATGTTAATAGTTCTTAAGCCTTCATTACAGATTTCAGTGGCGGTAGAGTGGCAGGTGAGGCAAAAACTCAGGTGTAGTTTTAAGAGTATAACACAATGCATTGTTGACGATTAAACCAGTGGTTCCCAGCCTTTTTGTTTTGTGGCACTTTATCAGAAAGTGTGAGGTTGGGGCCCCTGTCAGATTTCAGATGTCTATGAGATTTGAGTGTAGCAACTTCAACAAAGAGTTAAACTCCATTCCCTTTAAACTTCTCAGATGTGATTCGTATCATTGTCAAGCCAATATTCATTTAAAAAATTAATAAATAGAAATTAAAAAACAGATTCATAAAAGTACCAAAAGCACATACAAATTTGTGATGCAGAATGTTTTTCTCTACTTCCCTTTCCCATTAATCATCTCACAATCCCTTACAGTCTGATTCCAACACTTGCAGTAATAGTTAAGTATTTTTTAGCTAAGTGGAGTTTTGGATAACACAACAGTTACTCGTAATCAAGTACATTAACATGTGGGCATTTTTGCCTAAGGTAAGTCTCTGGGTATATCTTCCACAACTGGCTACTGCTGACTACCAGTTTCTGTACTTGATTTTTTATCTTTATGGAAACTAAGTGTATCAAATAATTATAATACACTATTGATCTGGTTGAATAATCGAAGCAAAAAGAAAAAAAAAACTAACTGAAATCAATAAAATAAATCCCATTTATAATCACTCGAACTTACAAGTAAATTACGAAACCAGCATAATTGCTTAAAGACGATGTAAGTGGAACTGAATCTAAAATAGGAAATTTCAAATATCAGCCAAAACATGAGCATTGCTGCTAAAGCCGACTGAGCTGGTTTGCATCTTGCTGTGTAATTATTAGGGCACAAGTGCATCGGGAGGTCACACTCTAGCTTGGGGGAGGGCTTCAGCAGCCTGTGCAGGTTCACTGTAGCAAACAGGAAAGACACTAAAACACTTTAAAGGCTAACTAAAAAACAATGAAGCTATGTTTACAATAATTGTCAGATACAGAGTCTCTGATTGAAGGTAGTTTTTCAGCACATAAACAATGACCTGAAATGGGAAAAACAGCTGTTGACTCACTTTTCATACAAGTTCAAAAGGTGAGGCGAGGAAGGCAAGCTAAAAATAGTTGACATGGCATCTGTTAGGAATGTCCCGAGTGTTCTGCAGAATCAAACACTGACTCTCCTCTCTCTACAGATATTAAACAAAAGACTATAGCTGCCTGCAATAAAATAATACTGCACACTATTAAAAGGAAACTGAAGCAGACTATATTTTCTTAATGCAGAGCTATTCCGTTGTCAGAAAGTGGTTCTTAATGGTCTCCATTACTAAATTTACTAGATGAAAGGTAGACTTAGGCGCACAGTGCCTCTGTATAATGAATAAACAAATTGATTTTGGAGCAAAAAAAAACAACCTTGGGACATCGCTTAGTATCTGTATGCCCAAGGTATCTGATCTTTTGACTGCAGTGATGGCTGAAGGCACTGTCTCAGTGCGGTGACAAGCGAGAACAAGACAAAGCAGTTGGGCTGATACAGTGCTGCTGACATGGCGACTCAGCACGATTATGGGATATATGAATTTGGCAGGGCATTGGGAGCAGTGGGAGGGGCAGGGGGAGGTTAGAGGAGCTGGAGAAAGAGGAGGGAGGGAGGGAGATACAAGACAGTAACCCTGTGCTAACCCCTGCCACCCCTCCCTCTGCACTCTCCACTCACACTGCTGAACGAGGCCAGTGTGAGACACCAAGACCGGATCTTCTGTCCATTGTGCGCATGTGTGAATCACTGCGTGTATGCTACAGTGTTTATGTGGATAAAATGAAGTGTAAACTCCCCCCCTTGCCTCCTCCCCGAGGTCCAGGTGTCTGGTTTAGTGGTAGTAACCAGCATGTGGGGGGACACTGACAACCGTCAGCACCGCTAATCCTTTAATCAGGTGGCCAGAGTTGGCCAAGAGTAACCTTAGAGAAGTGGATGGAGGGGAGTCGCAGAGGAGGAGAGAGATGGGAGGGTGGAGGGGTAGGGGGCACTGCTCTGTAAGGGTCAACCAAGGGACACGCGAGCTTCCATCACTGGATCACCACCCTAATGACAGAAGCTGAGTGGACTGCTGTGCTGCAAAAACATACACAGTAGCAAACAAAAACATCCATGTACTGTAGGGTACTCTATGTACATAAATTCCCAGTGCTGCTCACAATGCAAAGCACAACCCAAAGACCCAATATACAGAGATCACATAACACAAAGGGAAAATATTTGATTGTAAATACTCTGACAACACGTCACATCAAGACAGACCAGACCAGAAGTCTACCTGTCACAAAATAAAAGAAAAATTTAAATGATGCCTTACTGGCACACTGGTAATAGCTCTGGCTTTTCGGTCTGGGTCATGACCTAATGTTCCGAAGCCATAAAAAGCCGCCCTCAGTCCGTCTGAATCCAGGCTGTGTGCCTCTGTAACTGAAAGACACAGTGTGCATGTGCCCTGTGTGTCTATGTCATGCTGGGTGTGTGTCTGCGTGTGTGTGTGTTTATGTGAACGTGTATGTGTGTGTCATCCCCTCTGGTGCAGAAGCCTCCTCTGTGATACACCAGCTGCCATTAGGCCACAGAATCAGGTCTGGAAGAGTGTTTGTGTGGGAGTGTGTATATGTGTGAGTGTGTACAAAACTGCCCGTGCCCTTTCTATAATATAAATATCATAGCTTTACTGACATGATGCTCTCATTGCTCCTAACATTACTTCAAAGTGTGCCAGTAAAAGTTACCAAATAGAAATAAAATATTGTCAACTACAAAATAAAAGGGGTTAAACTGCAGGGTTTTCACATGTTTGTGTGTGTTTTATATATGTGTATAATAGCTGCACTAACTGTATCAAAAATGTAAGTTGACAGTTAGTAGTAAGAAATAAGTAATGGTAAACATGGAAGCCAGTTTTGTGGTAATATTGAGAAATATTGAAAATCAGGCAAGCTGACTTCCACAGTGTTGTTTCATTTCAAATAATCTAATTTAATTACATACATAAGAGATTTGGCATTGTCCAGTCATTTCATTGACCAACGTCATTTTCAATTTTTAAGTCAACTTTAATAAAGAGGGGGACAAGGGGACAATAAAACAGAATGAAAAAGATTAATTTGTCACATCTAGGGCATACTGTTACATTTTTTAAAGATTTTAGTGCCAAATGCATGTAGTATGAGCATTCCTTGTTTTCCTGAACATTTCAACAGGAAACTGCCTAAAACTTTACCTTAGCAGAAATAACAGTTGATTGGACTGGCGTACATTGTTTTTCTGGTTGTATGTTTAGTAAATGAAA